>LKNJ01001646.1:100913-256274 GCA_002120245.1 Maccullochella peelii
TTTTTTAAACAGCCCAATGACGTCACTCTGTTTATTCTTTCAAACAGCTTTAGACTAGCAATGGGTGTTGCCCTGCAAAAATAGAAAAAGAAGAGGGCAGGCTTTACTATAGGAGTACCAGAAGCACA
This sequence comes from Maccullochella peelii, assembly GCA_002120245.1. Classification (NCBI taxonomy): domain Eukaryota; kingdom Metazoa; phylum Chordata; class Actinopteri; order Centrarchiformes; family Percichthyidae; genus Maccullochella; species Maccullochella peelii. Next base: position 101,042 of record LKNJ01001646.1, read on the forward strand.
AAGTGTCGGATTTATCAACACTGTATTCATCTACAAAACTTGGCCCAAACAATGGAGCATCACCAATATTGAATTAAATTCTTCTCCCTGTCCCCTAATTACTGTCAGGGTGAAGTCAGTTTAGTAAAAGGGCTTTGTCTAAAGGTCACGGCAGGGAAAACCTGGCTGAGTTGAGTTTGTGTGCATGCTAATAAACGGATGCTCTTGTTCTGGGTGTACTCAAAGCTCCTTGTGATTGGGTGATAACTGCATTGTTATCCTGTTCTCACTCCTCTAGTTTGTGCCTCCTGGGTCTGATCTGAAAACTGATAGTATGATTCCCTCAACAGAAAGGGCTTACAAATATTATCAGACATGCACATTTCTACAAACTGTTCTACAAATATGCATGACTTACTAACCTTTCTATTCCCCTATGTATGGCTGAACCACAAAGTGCTTCTCTGACTGCAATAAATAAATTAAAAAAACCTAAAAGGAAATTCCAATTTCAGATTAGGTTGTGATAACATCATCAGTCTGTGATGTTCAAAGCATTGCAGGGGTCACTTTGGGGAAATGTGCTGTCATTCAGTTTTTTAGTTAGCCCACTTCTCCTGCTTGCCTCCTCATTTTGTTACTCAGTTATCAATTTGAGTAATTTTTTCAAAATGTCAGAGCATGTTGCTTTGGATCGGAGGTGGGCGTATGGGAATACGAAGCAGCTTGACGACGTGACTAATCAGCTGTGGGTTTCACGTGTTGGTAGACCGATTGGTTGTGGTAATGCTTGTATAGTAAAAGCTAGAGGGTTTTAAATAATATCTTGTGGCAGCTTTGCATTCTGGTCTATTGAAGCTATTGAGAAGAAAACTGCTGAGTTGGATTTCTCCTTGTATGATTGTTGAGGATCATTCAAAAATGTGACAGTTTAATGGCTCTTGTTTCAGTTGTTTTGGACAACAAAATCTTAGGTCTGCCACTGATGTAGAGCTAGTATTTTTTCTGCTATCAAAAACTATAACTTCTTATCTGCAGGTTCAAAATTCCATTAATTTTCAAATAACACGGTTCATTGTTTTGTTTTTTTTCAACAGTAGATATGTTTCCCCCTTATTTCTGAGAAGCAAACATCAACATCCAGAGAGGTTTTTATTTTTTTTTGACTGTTGGTGACAGCAGCTAGGCTTTGGAGACAGTAGTTTCCTTTGCACTTCCCACAAAACAAAAACACAGACAGGATGCTTGGCCTCACTGTTTTCCCACATGCAGTTCAGAGATGAAACGTAAATTAAGCTTTGTGACGACTGCTGTAACCTTTTATAGGCTGCCATTAAAATTTAAAAGGGTCAAATTCAAATAAAGTGTAGCAATTAACAGCTTTCAATAACAGCATATGGGCGGGTTGGCATTATAAAGTACTTACAAGCAGCCAAACTATTTTTGACAAAATTTTTGACTTCAGCACGAAGCATAAAACAAATTCACAGCTGTTTGCAGTTTATGTTTGTCTTGAGAAACTTATTATATAAAATTGTTATGCTACCATGTTGGATGCATTAAATTACATATGCTAATATATGCTTATCTAAACAAAACTTACTATAGATTAATAAACAAAGCAACAATGATTCTTTACAGTACAATCCACCAGTGTAGCTTTGTGTTCCTTCTCCTTTTCTCCACCATACACAATATATAAAGATGGACGGCATGACAGCTCAGCAGATTGCCCCCAGGAGGCTGGCTGCAGTATAGGTCATAAACCCCGTCCCCTCCATGTTAGCGTATGGGACATGGTCAAACTGAAAAGTCAAAGAACACGTCAAATAAAAATAAAATGGTTTCCGTCATTTTAGGTAGTTCTTATCACACTGATGTATGTTAAAGTGTTCATCTTTCTTATAAGTTTGGTTTTAATTAGTTATTTGATGCTATAAAAAGGGGGTGTGACATCATGATTGACAGCTTGTGGTGTGCTTGCGATTGGTTCGGGCGAGTGTATAGGCGGGACCGCGATACCGCAATAGTCACTACTGCGCAGACTCTGGCTCCAAATGACGTCACCAGCGCAAGATGGAAGCGCCCATATCCGGGATATTTTAGCTTGATTTTTGTACAGTGGGAGGAAGAGGAGACGCGTCATCCATCTTTATATACAGTCTATGGTTAACACCAGTAGAGTCTATTGATTGACTGAATCCTAAAGGAGGTACAACCACCTAAAAACACAGTGAAAACTTGGAGGAAAAACTAGATTTTTAGGGAAATCTAGAGAAGAAGGTGTAGAACTCAAAGTGAGAAATACCTAACTGTACCTCAAACAACTTTTATGGAAAGTAGCAGACTGGGAGAATTAACAGTATCTGTCAGGTGCACAGAGCATGAGCCTGTTTCCACGACAACTGTCAGTCAAAATAGACTCATGAAATAGTGGGTAAAAATGGAGGTAAACTCAATCACACATTAATTTCCTTGTATAGTACTTGACATCAAAAAACATGTTGTAGGAAAACTCTACATTTCTGCACATCTTCTAACTGCCAAGATATTTAACTCAGGAAATTTCACATCTTCATGACATGAGTTAGTCTACCAAGTATTAACTATAAGCTTCATTATTTGGGACATGAGGATGTGATTGTGTCCTTTGTTCTCAAACCGAAAGCTGGAAGTTTCACAGCCGTAATGACAGATCAGTCAAGAGTCAGATCAAAAACCACTAAAAGCCCTCATTCATACAACCACACCTCTTTCTCTTCTTTGTCTCACTACATAAGGATGTTTCATCTCTTCCTCTCCCTCTCTAGTGCAGTCACTCACCTCATTCCACACTTCAAGAGAGTTATCAAACAACTGTAGCCCAGGGCAACAGGCTCAACACACTCAGCACAGAGCCACTTTTGTGCGGATGTCAGTGGCAGAGCTGGAAATCCTCACTGAAAGGTGTCACAAACACTATGAGACTGCAAAGTTGGACAAGCACGATGGCTGAGGCACCCATTCTTTTAAAATAGATAAACCCGCACAGATGCAGAAATACATAAAATCACTGCTAAATAAAAGAGAATTGCTGCAACATGCAATCTTTTAGGGGGAAGAGAAGAGAATGAAGACAAAAATATGGACTGGAGGAGAATTTATGTATTTTTCATACAGGTATTTGTCTAAAAAGGGGAACAGCTATGGAATAAATATTCAAAATTATAAATATTGACTTTTCAATGCATTGGTGTTTTTTAGTCAGTTGAATTAAAGGGAAGAAAGAGGTGGTCTGGTGGGCAAGTTGGCTCCACAAAGTCAAAAAACATTTTATTATTAGTATATATAATATAGTATAAATAATATAATATAAACTACTAACATTTAGCCTATATTTCAAATAAATTTCATTTTAAACATTTATCTGAGGCTCATAAGAGGAGCCAAGACTGACCAGGAAGTGGCTCAGTGTCTCACAGTGTTCAAACTTCAAATTTTATTCATCTCAAGGGGCTGAGAGGAATCTGATGTGTAAACAGCAAATTACTAAATTGGAGGGCATTTTTTTCTGGGTCAAGTCAAACCCCTAAGCCTGTAGCTTTCTTGACACTTTTATCAACTAAATCAGAACTTTTCAAGTTTCTATGAGACAAATAAATCTAATGTCTCATGTTTTACGTCACCTGACACACCTGGCATTGGATGTCATGTTTGTAGAGCCTGTGTTAACATTACAAAACTGGTATGCGCTTGAAACAAAAACACATGTGACAGCATTTGTTATTGTAGCTAGGCTCGTGCATGTTTTTTTGACATTGCTGATTGACATCAGATATGAGTGATCCAGGAACTGATACAGACACGCAAAGGATGTACATGAGCAGCTTTTCAGAAAGGAACTTGTGGTGTGCATGTAGCCTTTTTCCTGGATTAACAAAATGATAACATATAAACTTATATTTTTTAAATTTAAAAGTGAACTACAGACAACAAATTTTCTTTACAGACAATAAATGTAGTTTGGAACACACAGGCATTGCAGAACAACAGGCTTTACTTCAGCAGCACCAGAAGCACAAACTACGCCATTTACAGTACATGTACATTGTGTCTATATGCTAAAATTGAGTACTGAATTTCTTACCTTTCACAAGACATAATACAGCTGTAGCTAAAATGAAACAATAGCCATCGCTTGACTTCAAAACAGAGATCATTCACTTTATTCTTTCAAATAGCCTTTGACTAGCAATGGGCGTTGTACTGCGAAAACACAAGGAGGAGAACAACAGGCGTTACTACAGTAACACTAGAAGGACAACGCACCTCATTTATCTTTATACTATATCTGTACACCACAATTGACCCAAACAAAACAGCCAGTACTGAATTACTTCCCTTCCACAAGACAAATGGCTGTGGCTAAAATGACACAATGGCTATTGAACAGATTTAACCTGCAGCCTTTAATTTAAAAGGGTGGTCATCGTAACCACAAGATCTCACTTTCAAAATTAATTCAAACTAGTATTGGTAGTGTTATATGTGAATATGAAGAAGTGTAGTAGACCATTTCCTACCATCGCTGCTGCCGCGGGCGACCAGGACGTCCGGCGACGGGGTCTGTCGTGAGCGTGAGCCGAAGGAGTCCAGACTGTCAAACGAGTCCTCGCGGCCGTGGCGTGGCGGGGAGAGAGAGTCGCTGCGCTCAGAGTCCCAGCAGTCGATGTAGCCGCTGTCCCGGATGCTGCGTTTAGGGCTCTCTGCCTCCTCCGCCTCCTGAACAATTAGAAACATACGCCCAGGTTATATCAAATGCACAAATTAGCGTAAAATGTGTGTACACAAAAGGAAAGATACATAACATGTCGACTTCCTGTTCCTGACCCCAAACTCCCAAACTAGGCTGTACTGCCACAGAATTTCTGTCTCACTTATTCCTTGTTTAACTTACATTCAACTTTCTTTGGTGAAGCAAAGGTGCGTTGGTCAGATAGGTGGATGTTGGTGTAAACATTTACTGTAAAATCCAATAATCATTCAATCTCAGGTCAGTTTTTTAAACTTAAAATTCTGGCAGTGGTAAAATAAAAACGTGTCTCCACTTTAACCAAATTGTTCTTGTTGCCTAAAGCTAAAACCTACACATTGCATTTAGAGCTTAAAGGGTTTGTTCACTCAAATTACACAAAAATGCAGATAGTTTTGGCTTTACCTGGCCAGGTTTGGAGAAATCTAAGAGAGGGATATCTGAAAACCTGGGCAAATAAAACCAAAACGATGACTAGATACCACCAGTGGTAAGTGAGGTGTTAACTGATAAACTTATCCTGAGCTACTTGCAATAAGTGAGCAGATAAAACTGCAGCTGGGCCTCAAATTCACCTGCTCCTTGCATTTCAATCATCATCATAAGGTCCAGCTTGCATTTCATAAGCATTAGTAATGAAATGGGATGTGCCAATTTAATTTTATATGTGTGCACCTGACGTGCTTTCCTTAGGTTCCAAATCTCATTTTATTATTATTCTCTTTTTTTGTTTCATAGAAACGCGGCTTTGTTTTGGTCAGCAGCAACGCGTGAACATCTGGGAAAGTTATTCCACTGAGTTGGCAGTGATTTCTCATTTTTATAGAACAGCAAAGGGACATCACATTGTGGATTAAATCGCATGGGGGTGACATCATGGTTATGAGTGGTTGTCATAGAGTGTGTGTGTGTGTGTTGGGGGCTTGCTAATGCTAACTTTCCTCTGTCCCTTTGGGCCAGTAAAGGGGTGGAAACAGTTCGAGATGATTGACACAACAGCCCAATTTAACAGAGGTCATCAATAGACCTTGGGTGGGGGGTGTTATATGCTGCCAGAGATGATTTCTGAGAAGTCTATGTACATTTAACAAACAATCATTCAGTGCATCCCAAACTGTTGTGTGTTTTGCTCAAAGTCATCCTGTCAGGACATTTGGTCACTGCAGGGATCAAATTGGTGATTTTCTGCTTACAGGAAAAGGACAGCCTCTCCCTACACCTTATACTGTACTCCACCAGCTGTGGTTGCTAGTAGATTTGTAATACAACTGCAACAGCAACTACCTAAATGTATTGTCCCTGTACTTTAGATCAAGATTTTCATGTCATTTTTAACCCTGGACATTACTAAACATGATTTAACAAACCTTTCGCATCTGTGACAACAGGCCCTCAAACTCTTTCAGGTCCAGCGTGGGCCCGTTGTAGGAGGTACAGCCGTTGGCAGCACGACCCAACCAGTAGATGGTGATTAGAACCTAAAGGGGAAAAAAAAATCACGATAAAATCAGGTGACCCTTTATCTGTAAAGAAAACTTCAATCAAAGCAAAGGATGGAACATTACTGCAGACAGGTTACTGCTAAACCTTTGAATATTATATAAATACAAATACATATATAAAAACAAATCAGTCATCATCCAATTAAGGCTTCAGATATAATCTAATTCATGAAACACTAACAGAGAGAGAACTATTGTTTAAAACAATAGCAACACGGGTCATCCAGTCATCCTGAGTGTAATCTTGAATTCAGGTTCCTCACTGCAGTCAAAAGTCTTCATAATGATACCTTGGATTCAGACAAACTGTACTACTATACTCCATTAGACTGTCAAGACAAAACATTTCATTCAAGTTGGGTTGGCTGTACCGAACCATTCATTGCCACAAAATGAGAACAATTGCATAACATTAGGGCATTGCAATTTAATGTTTTCACAGGAAAAATGTCCAATTCAGTCAAGTGGACACATAGTATGTATGCACATGTAGCAATGCTGGCCAACACATGAAACCTTTCAGCAGTCTTCTAAATAGATTAAATGGCTACAAATAATATTTTGTCAGATCATGGTTGAATTGAAGGAAGATCAAAGTGCACAAAGCAAACACTTTCAAACACCATTCTCCACTCCATTCCTTTCACTTTTCAATCTACAATACAATACAATACAAGCTGGTTTTCTGGTCATTGCAATCCAGCCTCTTCCAAAGAAGTTACATGTTAGCTAATGCGTCCTGCACAAACACGACAAGACTGAGCCATTGTTCTGACCCCGAAACCGGTCACAGGCACTTTGCCTGCTAAAACACAGCATCCCCTTCAGGAGTCAAAGTGATTTATATTTGCCTGTTAGCTAGCATAGCTGTGAGTGCATAAATTACCAGATCAACCTCTTCCAACCATGTAAAATCAGTAGCTGAAGGAGGAAGCACTTCTGACCCTTGCTTGTAAAATGTCCTTAAGTAATGCTGAATGTGACTCAGGAAGTGAAGCTTACTGCATCAGGGTAACTCCCTTTGGACTCAGCTTAATACTAAAATGCAAGATGTACAAATTGGGTGTAGCCACAGGGAGATCACACAGAGCTGCACCTTTAGCACTGTTGGCTAATAAGTGTTCCCAGCTATATTTACTGTGTCCATGTCAACCGGCACTCCACTGGGACTGCTTTGATAAGAAAGCTCAGCATGGCTTAATGTGTTTATTTCAGTCATACTGTCAGTGTAAACACCCTCTGTCGCTCAAACACACTTTGGACGAAGAGCAAAGGAACTGGCATGCTGATCAGAAGAAGTCTTTTCTGTGTGATAATGTACCGGTTCCTGAAGGGAAATTCATCTTTTAGCCCAAAGTGGAGGATCAGCCTTACTAAGCTGCAACTCCACAACAGGGAGGGATTTAATGTTTTGCTCAAGGAAACTTCAAAAGAGTGGACACCAGATCACCAGGGGTCAAACCAGAACTCTTTTCAAATGTAGATCAAAACTACTGGTGATTGATTTGACATCTTGGCATTCGTCTTAAAGTAAATTACCTGCACATGACGTTTCATCTTGCTACTACACAGAACGTACTGTGCTGAAGCAATACTGCAGCTGCTGTGGTCATGCTTCATTATCTGCATACTTTAGGACCCTGAGCAGCGGAGTGTATTGCTTCTGTGTCACCAGTATAATGATAACATTCGTCCCAGCTCCCATTGGAAGTGGGTCAGCACCAAATGTGTTTCGGTTGCTTACTAGTATGCTTTAAACGTACCCATGATTCCAACTGCACAAACGCGCCACAGCTGTGCCCGCATGATTTAGACATGCAACACTAAACCTACAACAAACAAGTGTACAAAAATCGAAACTTGGACACATGCACTGAGCTACAGTAGTTCAAAGAAAACATGTCGGTCGAGTTTTGACTGACAGAAAAATAAACGACGGGCCTGACAGTGAAGTGTTGCACAGCGTCACACTTGCTTTGCCCTTTCAGTTTCAGAAGCTAGCTGATATGGCAGATGTGGAAAGACCTGTCAAAGAGGTTCCACCTGAGAACGACAATCATCTCTTTGTTTCATCTGCATGCACACACTTAAGTGATGCATACACAAGGGCATGAATAACCCCCAAAATGCGCCTACAATGTAAACACATACCCACAATAACCCCATCCATGCCCCCATGTAAGCACATGTCACAATCCGCAGACCTGAAATGGTACATATAGACACAGATTCCCTGTACTAGTCATCATAATACACACATGCACAGCTCAGCCCTTCTTGTTCACACCTGCTAAATGATCATCTCATGACTCCATGCAATTCCCTCTTTTTACTTCAACATCCAATCTGTTTGCTAAACAACACCTTCACCACCAAATCAGCAAATTCCTCTCGGTGCAGTTACTTCACCTCTAAATATGTGATGTGCTGCAGAGACAGAGAAGTCCTAGTCCTCAGCCTGAGTCTGCAGGGCAGATCCAAAGTGTAGTAGCATATCGTGGCAGTAGGCCCTGGCTAAAGCATTGGCTGCTGGGACTTTGTGGGCCGTTTGCAATTGCTGGCTAATGTTGCTGAGAGTCCCTGTGTGTAGTCAGCTAAATGAGCTAGCAGCCAGGCCAGCTCTGCAGCTCGACACATTAACTTGTACAGTGCACAGCAGCATCAGAGAGAGAGAGAGAGAGAGAGAGAGCTTTGACTGCAGAGTGGGCAGGGCTAGCAATATGTGTTCTACTTCTTAAAGCAGTATTATTAGAAAAAGAGAAGCAGATGTTGAGGTATATTTAAACTAAAATAGACAACACTAGAACAATAACATAATAAAATAGCAGAATAGGAAGAACTAAACTAAAATACGCCGAAAAATAAGATCGAGCAGGTATAACAGAAAATAATATTGACATTTCAATTACAAATATTTGAATGAAATTATAAAGAGCACAACAAGGGGACCAACTAACGGTACTGTAGGTGGATTCTTTGTGTAAGTGACAATGCAAGAAGAAATAGAGTAAGTACAGTAAGAGCAAACAGATAGAATATAGAGACGAAAGAGAATACATAAGTAGAATAGGAAGATCAACTGAATATGTACAGCTGAAAGATAAAATATATGGAACAAAAGCAGTACATAAAATTGGGTGGAGAAGACCACATAGGATTGATAAAAGTAGAACAGCAAGAAAAGGCAAAGCTAATATAGCTTAAACAGTAAAGCCAGACTAGAAATAGAGTAGATTCTAGCAGAATAATACAGCACATAGAGATGACTGTAGAGGGAACACAACGGGTAGAGCAGGAACAAACATGACAAGAAAGTAAAAGAGTGACAACCACAGCACAAACAGAAACACTGGACCATAATAACAGTTTCTATCCAAACATACATTTAGCACACAAACAAATTATCTCCACTGTAATCCAGAAGTATCACTTACATTCTTGAGCTTTCGGCTGCAGTCACTTCCCCTGGGAGAATGAGAAAGAAAGAGAGAGTGAGACATTGACTTCTGGTGTTACTTTATTTAATAAAATATCTTACATACAAATAACAGCTTTTGAATCAACCAACTCCCACATATCCATGCAGAAAAAACAAAACTTATTGAATATATAGAGGAATCTGCAGTGGCTGTAGCCCACGCAGAGATAACTAACAGACTCTACACTTGCATCTCTGGATCCAGTTTGTTGTTTGGTGATGTATCTATTTAATACGTCCAGCAGTTATCTTCAATGACTGCAGTTTGACTTCAGATATCTAAAAAATAAACATCATGGAATATTTGTGTTGGTTCCTCTGGACCAAAGAGCACAGGCATATTTCTAGATCTGCCATTTTGCATCAGCATTCATCATTCACAAAAGACTCTCTTCAACAGAAAGTCAGAAGTAAGAAAAGACAGATGTCACAGTTGGGGCCAGATGGTTAGACTGCCAAGTGATCTCTGGGAGGTGCAGTGCAGAAACACCACAGCAGTGGCCACTTAGCGCCACAGACGTTGCCAAAATGAAAAGATGTGGATATTGCGGGTCACCACTTGAAGCTATAAATGGGAAGTGGAATGAACCAGTTGTAAAACTGACCCCAATACACACTTATGTTGTGCAAATACATACTTCTGGGCTAAGAGAGGGAGACATAGCAGCACCAGGAAAACAGACTAAAATACAGACACACAAATAAAGGTACGACAACGTACAAGACCTGGATTCCTCTTTTAGTCAAGCAAAATCCATCATCTCTCTTTTCCTAAACTGTGACTGTTAACCACATCTGTTCAGCACGAGGACAAGTCAAAAATCACACAACAGACACACACTTCAAAATGACGTAAAGTGATATGTGTGTGTTTTGCAGGATTGGTTGGCAGAAAAACATGATGCTTTGAATAGGTTTCCCTCATTATCAAGATCAGCAAGAATAACTTTTTTTATGGATATGGAGTTCACTTCACATGGATAATAGACCACCTTATATAGAAACCAATTATCTATGGAAAACACATTGCCATGTATGGGTAAAGGATTGCTTTACATGAAATACAGGTTCCCATTTATGGAAAACTGAAAACAAGTATGGGTATGAAAATGTCTCACTGTGAAAAGCATCACCTGAAATGGATAATGGGACTATATACGGTGGTAGTAGTAATAATAATAATAATAATAAAATAATAATAATAAAGCTGGAATGATGCTTCCCAGGGCTGCAAGTAGGTGAGCGTGCATGGGTGTCGCTTGGAGACGTTCATGTTTCTTTTATCCTTATATGTAGAGCTGAATCAACCAATCAACTTGGTTGACGCGTAGGTCCGCATGTGGCATTGTTGAGATTTGGGAGCTGTGCGTGGCAGGTACTCTGCGACCTATCGTTACCCATAACACACTTCTCTGCTTAGGTTCACAGAGACGTTTATGTGTATCTACAGAGAAGCATCATTAATATAAATATATACTGCACTGTAGCCATATCTACTGGGGATCCAAGTAAACACAAACAAATTTTGGATAACAGATCATTTTGTATGGACATAAAACAGCTTATAAGATTGATGTACTGTATCACCTTGGGTGCATAATGTTGTATGTTACGAACAGAACTTTAAAGAAACTATAAGAGGTTAAGTTTCTTTAATTAATGAGTTGCATGATAGAATTATATTGTTGTCAAACAAAAGCCACAACAACATCTGCAAAATGTAATGGTCTTATTTATAGTAGGGCTGGAACAAAGGATTATTGTCATTATGCATTAATCTGCCGATTATTTTCACGATTAATCGTTTAGTGTATAAAATGTCAAAAAATTGTGAAAAATGCTCATCACAATTTCCCAGAGCCCAAAGTGACATCTTCAAATTGCTTCTTTAGTCCAACCAACAGTCCAAAACCCAAAGACTCTTCATTTACTGTCATACGTGACAAAGAAAAGCCGCAAATCCTCACATTTAAGAAGCTCGAACCACCAAATGTTTGAAATTTTTGCTTGAAAATCGATTAATCGACCAATCGTTGCAGCTCTAATTTATAGAATAGAAAAAATATTGAGCATTTATTTCTGTCACACAAGTGACACCCAAATTGCAGTTGCGTGAGTTTTCCATGACAGCAGTGACCTGAGAATGAGCGGAGTGAAAGTGCAGGCGAAAGTAGCTGGAGGGAAGGCTCTGTAAACCCCACCCCCTCCTTTCTCCTCATCATCCTCTCTTTATGTCAGCTGACTAAATAAACACAGAGACAGAATGCTTTTATCTGCTTTTACCTTAGTTAGAAGCAAACCTGAAGGACAAACACAACAGATTCTACAAGGTATGAGATCATATTTAGGGGCAACATTCTACCTTTTTCTTTTCTGTCTCTCTGTCAGATTCCATTTATTCAAACTGCATCAGTAATAAACAGAAACATCGTCTTGCCTTATTCCTCATAGAAAAGAATATATAGTGAAAGCCTGTGTGACTGGGGCTACTGTGGCTCAGGAGGTACGGTGGGTCGTCCACTGGTCACATGGTTGGTATTTTGATCCCCACCTCCTCCTGTCCACAGTTCAGTGTCCTTGCGCAGGACACTGAACTTGATGGTTGACCAGCACCCTGCGTGGTAGCTTGCTACGATCAATGTGTGAGTGTGGTGTCAACTGGTGAAACCTTGTATAGCGCTTTGGATAAAAGCTTTATAGAACATATTTTAGGATAGACTATGTGGATTGGATTACTTAAACGTGACAGCCTTTAGCCACCACACATACATTGTCACTTTGGTTTGTGTCTATCACCTGACATGCACCAGGAAAAAACAAATCACTTTACAAAGTTACCCGTCACATCCTTGTCTTGTTCACGGTGTCTCCTGTGTGTTACCAGTTAATGTCAAGCTATGTTTGACAACAAAATATTTGTACAAAAGAATAATGTTAACATTATTATTGAAATAAATGGACTATTACTGGAGCTAAAACACGGCAACAGAATGATGTTTACTCTTGTAAACTTGCAGACATGCTCAGAAACAAAGGGTATTTAAACATAAGTGTACACACACACACACACACACACACACACACACCTCAGTGCTTTTAAAGAATTCCTTGTCCTGACAGAACCAGTCAAGCAGCTCCTCCTGAGACCAGCTAAGATTAGCGCTGTCCCCTCTTTTTCCCCTCATCTCCAGCAGCACTGTTCTAAACCGATCTGTGAATGAAACCGTGTTGATGCACAGCCAGCATGAGGACAGCACATGCAACACACACACACACACACACACACACACACACACACACAATGACACACCCACACAAACACATGCAGTATATATAAAAAAAAACCTCCATGCACTGCCTTTGTTACCAAGCAACAACGTAGGAGTCATGGTTCAGTGAGTGTTGTAAACCCCTGTGTTGTATTTGGACAAAGACCAGTTGTGTCGAACAGATATGCTATTGTTGCTTCACTGACACAGGCTCTACAAACTTCCATTGACACTCAGTTAGTTATTTATGTTGGCAGTGAATTGGGGCCATTGTCTGATGTAGAGAATGACGGACGGGGTGACTGACAGAGTGACACTCAAAGAAGCACACAACCAGTGATACAGACAAGCAATCTATTAACACACAATTGAACTGTTCATCATCAACACTTGGTCCATCCACTTAATAAAACATAAGCCCTCCTTCATTATCACTTAAGCGTAATGGCGCAGTGTATGGCCGCTCCGTTTTGCGCTCCCCACTGTCCTTGCAGTTTTTTGCTTATTTTTCTGTTTTACTGTATTGTTTTGACCTCTATGGTAGCCAGCTATCTTAGATATAGCAGAGACACATTACTGGATATAAGAGACTCAGTGATCACTTACTCTGAGCCAGAATTCTTCCACTGGGTCCCGTCTTCACTCGGGATGCGGAAGACCCGCACACAATGGCGGCGCTACCATGGAGGCGTCGGAAGCGTCGACAAAGGCAAGGAACAAGAGCCAGGGTGCTAGTGAGGCTAAAGCGGCGTGCCAACCGCCCCCGCTTCCCAGCATTCTGCTAGCTAACGTACAGTCCCTGGACAACAAGCGAGCTGAGAGCGAGGATCTCATTCCAGCGGGAAACTAGAGATTGTAACATCATCTGCTTTACAGAAACTTGGTTGTCGGAAGATATACCAGACCGCACCATCGGGATTCTCCGTGTTTCGTGCGGACAGGTCAAAAGACCTCTCTGGGAAAGTCAAAGGAGGGGGTGTATGTTTCATGGTCAACAATGCTTGGTGTGACCCCACAAGCGCTCATTTCCCCAAGTCTTTCTGCTCCCTGGACCTGGAATATCTTGTGCTCCTGTGTCGGCCATTCTGGCTACCTAGGGAATTCACAGATATTGTTGGGATAGCTGTGTACATCCCGCCTCAAGCCGACACGGACCTGGCACTCAAGGAACTGTATGGCACAATCAGCAACCTGGAAGACAAGCACCCAGAGGCAGCTTTCATTGTGGTTGGGGACTCCAACCAAGTGACTCTGAGGAAGGTATTACCTAAATACTTTCAGCACATCGATGTGAATACACGGGGGAACAGCGTACTCAACCATTGCTACTCTCCCTTCCGCAATGCCAACAAACCTCTACTCCGCCCACCGTTTGGCAAATCGGATCACTCCTCCATTCTGCTCCTGCCCACCTACAAGCAGAAGCTGAAACAAGTAGTGCCCCTCATGAGGACGATCCATCGCTGGTCTGACCAATCGGACGCTGTATTACAAGACTGTTTTGATCAGGTGGACTGGCAGATGTTTTCATCGCGTCAGAAAACAACATCGACAAGTACACGGAAACAGTCATTGGATTCATCCGAAAGTGCACAAAGGACATTGTCCTCATGAAAACAGTCCGGATATTCCCTAACCAAAAGCCATGGATCAACAGTTCTGTGCAGTCTGTCCTGAGAGCAAGAAACACCGCATTTGCCTCCAGAGACATAACGGAGAAAAAGAAAACCCACTACGACCTCCGTAGAGCGATCAAGGCAGTCAAACGGGATTACAGGGAAAAGATTGAGTCACAGCTAAGTGGAAACAACTCTCTCTCATATATATAAAACATATATAAATTAAATAAATATATATATATATNAATTAATTAATTAATTAATTAATTTATACATACATATTGTTCATACATTTTTTTATATCACCTAATACCATTATATATATGTACATAGTACTGACATATTGCTGCTATATATTTTTTTCTTGTTTATTTAATAATACTTTAGTTATTTATTGTTAAACTGCAAGGTGGGGAACCAAAACATAAGAATTTTACTGTCTTATACTTTTATGGGGCACGTAACAATAAAGAATCTTGAACCTATCAAAATATCTAAAATATGCACCAAAGTTCCAGATCAGCTACTAAATGGACATTGAGGTGAGATTGTTTTGTCTGCTGCCATTTCCAAGGTCAAGACTGAACTTTGAGCCTCAACTTTTAAGGCATCTGAAAGAGAAGTCCTTAAAGAGCTGAGAAAAATGGAAATTTGATCCTCTACAATTCCATGACAACTGGGCAAACACCATCTGCTGATGAAGATCATGCGATATGATTGAAAGCTCCAGAACACCTACGACCTTGAGATGAGATTGTCAACTTCAGCATCTTCAGCAAATGTTTATGGTTCATCATAAACATTTTGCCAACCACAAATCAGGCATTCATTGCTGTTTGCTCATGTATATTATTGTTAAATCAACTATTATACCTTGTATCCACCACACCACATCAAAGTAATACCACATTTTCCAAAAACCCTTACTTCTTGTCACTAAAACATTGCTGCTTCTCATCCCTTGTGCCTCATACTTTTATTTTACTCCACTAAAGAGGATTCTACCATCTACTAGTAACTCAAAAAGCTTTACATCATTTTGCTTTTAAAGATCAGCACCCTCTTTCTGTTTTGTGCAGTAAAGCACGAAGACATAAAACCTTTATTTAACTAGATAAAAGTCTACTTTAGATCATCTGCAAAACATTTGAAGAAACACCTGAACAAGAAGGCAGCACAGTGTTATTTGCCTTTTCCTTATCTTGTCTTTGTTGTCACAACAGTGTCACAACGAAGACAAGATAAGGAAAAGGCCAATAACACCGTCACACAGAACACCAACGTCTACAGAGATTATTTAGTCACAAAATACATGAGGATAGTTCAAGGAGGATTTCTCAAGTAACCATCCAAATCGATAAGAAACCAAAATATTGCCTTGAAGCGCTAAACTCCATTACCTTTACAGTAAAGTCAGAAAATCAGTTTAATAGCTGTCTGTATAGTGTTGTCAGTGGACAGGTTAGTGTATTGAAAGTTGGGGTTTTGTTTAACCCAGCTTCATCTGAACATGGACAACTGAAAGACATCGCAGGCTATATTGGTTTTGGTTTTCAAGCCTTATACTGTATGTACACAGGTAAGACGGGAAAGATTTGTTTAGTTTTGATTTGAGATTTGACAACTTCATATTTACTACAATCCAATCCCTTGCTTTTAATGTGTCTTACATACCCTTGTTGAAATGGTGTTTATTTGTGACGCACTACTGTGTGTAACGTATTATTATAACTTACTACTTATATTATGTGTCTAGTTTGTTTAGTGGTGTTCTGTTACTGTGCATATGTTTTAATTGTGGCCTACAAAGGGACTGCAGATAAAAATGAGCTTCCAGCAATATATCAAATGGTAATATTTATGTTTAATATTGTACATGGTGCCTTACCAATAAAACAGATTTAATCATCTGTAAAAGCTTATTTTTAGTAATGTTCATACATCTCAAAATAATTTAGTTACCATGTTACATATAGACCCTTTTAAAAATTATTTTCCTATCAAAGACTTCTTCAAATGGCAGATATTGTGCTTAGGAACATCACAGAAAAAAATACACACACGTTAGTTGGCAGTAAGGTAACACTGAAGCTTTGAGCCTTACTTGGCGGTGGGGCGAGTCAACGTGTCCTGCAGGTCTCCAGGGTCAAACAGCTGGGAGCCTTTCAGTCCCAACTCCTCACAGCCACGCAGAAACACACTGAGGTTGTCCTGCACAGAACATACACACACACACACACACACACTTTCATCAGGATAAACATGCTGTTGGCAGAGACAGAAGGCAAAGCGCGGCCAGTTCCATTAAGTACACAAGGTCTTAACTCAAACACAACCATGGCACAAACACTTTGATTCACTTTAAATCATACATTTATTGTAGAAAATACTCTACCATCACTACTACAATACAGCAAAGAAAAGAAAGTCTGGCTCGTTAAGCATGGTACACACTGTTAATTCAAACATGGACACACACGTAAACACACTTCAATACTGACTATTAGTACGTCTCTTCTCATTGACGTAATGACTCCTCTAATCTTAACCCTATCCTCAACATAAACCAGATTCTAACCTTAAACTTTAAACTGAGTCTTAACCCTCAAACAACCA
Source organism: Maccullochella peelii (assembly GCA_002120245.1). Classification (NCBI taxonomy): domain Eukaryota; kingdom Metazoa; phylum Chordata; class Actinopteri; order Centrarchiformes; family Percichthyidae; genus Maccullochella; species Maccullochella peelii. The sequence goes on from LKNJ01001646.1 coordinate 118,297, forward strand.
TTTATAAACCTATGGACAAACTGTAGTCATTCTTAAGGTGTAAAATGAGTACTCATAAATATAGAAGTATTGTACAAGAACACACACAGATAATTAGAGAAAAGGTCGAGATTCTCTTCATTTACTGCACATTAAGTTTCTCTTTCTCTGACACACACATACACACACACCTCTGAACAACTCTTTCAAAGTCCCTGTCAGGCAAGCACACGCAAATAAATGTTGGCTAGAGATGCAGAAGTATAACTGCAAGAGATGACAAGAGTCCAGGTAACTTATTTGACTGATTTGAAGAGGATTCATTCTTCTCATTTGTCTGCATACAAGCATACATGTAGACACACACACAAAAATCAGGATACCTGCTCAACACCAGGTTTTGTGGCTGGCTTCACTCTGGTCTCTCAGATTACTCCCAACTTTCACTCTTCACCTTTGGCTTCCTTCCAGTGTCTCCTGCTTCCTTTTTATCTCTCCTCCTTCACCTGCTTTTCCTCGAGCATTCCTTCTTTCTCTTCTTCTCTACCTTTTACTCTCTCCCCATCTTCTCAGTCCTCCTCTCTCTCCCCCCTCTGTCCTCAGACAAACTCTTTGTTGGACGCAACCTGAGCCGAGCTCTCCTCTCCTGTTCCCAGGTTCACTCTCTCTCTCTTTGTTTCGATGTCTCTCTATCCTTCAGAGGGCCACAGCCAAAGCCATTCCCTCTCTTTCTTTCACTCTCTCTCTCTCCCTCCCTCCCTCTCTCAGGGTGTTACCATTTCCTCTCCACCCTGATTGTCCCAAACACACTCTCACACACAACTCAATACAATGCGCTTATATTCACATACAATATGCACACATTTAGATAAAATGCTGTTTTAAATACACATCACTTTAAGTGCTCAACACACAAAACTAAGATACTTATTTATATGTACACACTAGTTGGTGTAACAACACATGCATGGCTACAGACACAAACACACACACACTTGGAAACACTTGTTCTCACGATCCTTTCCCATTTGTAGCAAAACACCCCCTCCAAACCCACCCTGTCTGCAGCTTCCTGTGTTTTTGGGACAGTGCCATCTCTCTCACACACACCACGAGTAACACACACACAGCCGCGTCTTTGTGTGAGGATACAGCAATCTCCTCTTTTGACAGTTTTACTCCAGGAGGACACACCTAAAGTGGGATTAACTGGGTCTCACATTCACACACACACACACACACACACTTGCTGATCAAGGTCATATTTGACTTCAAAATAAAGGTCTAAAAGTCCAGTTGCATCCAATTTATATCTTAAATATATATATAATATGTTGGCTCTATTTAAGAACATTTTCCAGATATTAGAAATGAGTTATCACTTGACAGATCCAAATAACCCCACTGGATGGGATTCTGTAGTAAAGTCTAACAACTGGGAGGATCTTTTATTTATATACAACTTATTTCCAGATCACACTTGTGCGAACATTTGGACACATGTTAGAAAACTTTTGTGTGTTTAAATCCTAAAGAGCTGGAAGGGTAAAGTGGAAGATTTACTTTATTTCTAAACTTGCTTAAATTGGAGTTGCTGGCTAACAGTGGAAGATAGCAGAAGTCTTGGACAACTCTCAGCTTTTGATGTGTGCGCTCAGTTAACCTTCCCCTTTTGAGCATGTAACCCATTAAATCCATTGTCTCTAATTGTATGAATGTTCTGGTTTTAGGTTCTAAATAGCAAAGCAAGAAATATGACTGACTCAATAAGTAATAATTCAATTCAAACAAGGGCTGCAGTCAGAGCTATACACTGCCCCTTCTGAAGCACAGAAGGTCTTCTATGAAACCAAGACGCACACATGTGATTCGTAATTATGATAATATTTAGAAAAAAACAAATATAATCATGTTTGCTATAATCATGCACCCTACAGCCTTACCTACAACATGTGCAGTCTTTAACTAAAGGCACTGTAAAGAGATACTATTATTAGACAGGCCCTTAGGAGCTGTATGATAAGGAGCCACTAACAAAGCCATATTTCTGAGAGTATATCAAAAAGGGAGCATTTGAAAAGTTGCAGCCAGGGGGTAGATGCGGATCTGTTGTTTTTGACATCAACAATTTCTGCTATCACAGAGCAACTTCAACTCTAACTTCAGCAGCTCAGCGATTTCGTCCCACATTTTTCTCCATTAGCTGGTATTTCACACAGTCTGCTATCACAAACACTGAAATAAACAACAAGCCAACAGACATTTAAACAGGCTCATTTAGTAGCAACTTGCGTAATGGCAAACCGGATAATTTAGTGGGTGTTTGCAGTGTGTGTGCGCGCGTGTATGTGTGAGTGTGTGTCTTAAGAAGTGAGCATAACTTTGTGGTGATTTGCAGGTCACTGCCACAGAAAACTGGGAGTCTACTGCAAAGAAATGACTGACAGCTGAATGTGTTTGTAGAAGGATTGGGAGGTAGGAGGGTGACTTCGAGACAAAGCCCCTGTGAACTAAAAAAAAAAAAAAGTAATAATAAATTTGGGTAAAAGTTATCCCCGATGTGGAAATACCAACAGTGGGAAAATTAACAAGCAATAAAATTAAGTATCAAATACAGCAAAAGGAGCCAAGAAGTAGAATAATCACCAGGGGCCATCTTAAATGGCATTCACAACCAAATCTTAATACATGTTCAGAGTGAAAAGTTAAGGATTCTTCGGAATTAACAGTAGACAAAACTTATAAAAATCTAAATTGGCAAAAGGTAAACCCAAACTGTCTGAGAGACACATATGCAAACTGGCTGTGCATATGATGATGATTAGTCTTAGAAAGAGCTTGGGTTCCTTTGAACACAACCCTTACTGTAATCAATATCGTACTACCACGATTAGACCACCAATGTTTCTCAGGGAAGAGGATCAGTGTTCACGCCCTGATTTTGGTCCTTGACAGAATCCAGAGGATGAGAAAACAAGCCCCTTGGGTGTCAGCAAGATATGTTTCTGATTCTCTTTTTCCCCCCATCAAGGACAACACCCAAAAATAAGACAAGGGTAAGGTGAAGGTGAGAACTCAACGCTGCTGCACTGTGCCTCAAATGGTCCACTCTCAAATATAAACTTGTACAGCAATTTATCATAGTTCTTCTTAATGAACTTGTGTATTCAGAAGACACCTATATGCTGCATGTGTTGATGCATTCACCAATACATACTGATAGCAGAAGCCAAATACTATTTGTGTTAATATGCATTTGTATGCATACTCACGACAGTTAGACCAGTATATCCAGCCAAGACTTTTTGATAAGAAATCCGTCTAAAAAACATTTAAGTCGTGTGTTTATTTTAAAATTTTACTTTCAGCCAAGAGTTTTTGATAAGAGATCCTCATTAAAAAAAAACATTTAAGTCATGTGTTTATTTCAAAAACTAACTTTCAGCCGATGTGTCATTACGCAATTTTCTTAAAACTTTTAAATATTGATACTAGTATTAACCTAAAGAATTCTGTATTGGGACAGGCTATAAACAGTACACACTATGGTTTCATTTCTTTTTAGTCTTTAATAATGATGTCATTTTCAAGTAAAATCCTCTTTATATCCAAGATGTAAGCTTTTCTGGTACTATATATAAAAAATGATTTCCTGTGTAATAATGTAAATTCAACCGTTGAGTCTGTTTACTTATTTATTATACAGTATCTTGCTTTTTACTGATGCTTCTTGCTATTCACTATCCCCCTTGCTGCTGGAACACTGCAAACGTCCCTGCTGTGGGAATAATAAAGGATTATCTTATTTTAAGAAGAAAACTTGTCTTCAGCATGACTGACATGACATTTTAAGTTTATTTTATGGCCTTTGAAAAGCTCTCACTGCACCAAGAGTAGTGCATTATCTCAAGTTACTAATGAAGCATACAATCTCTCAAATGAATATGAAAATTGAAAATCCCCAAAGATGGAATTACAAGGGTTTTACGTAACAGTCTGAAGCGTTGTTCTTTTTTTCTTCTTTTTTCTTTTTTTTTTTAACATTCGCGTCACTGAAAAGTAACAGAAATGCCTAAACATGTATCCCTGTCCAAAGAGTAGCTCACACAAACTAATTTTGAGTCCAGAAAGTGCTCTTACCTAAACATTTTTAACACAAATGCCTGTTTGCCCTAAACATGATGCCTGCAAAACAACCCATTTTTAAACATGTGAATTACCACCATTCAACTTGCAGGCCGATCTCCACTGCGTGTCTGGGAGCAGAGTATGCAACAACCAACCTGTTCAAGCGAACACTGAGCCATACAGGCCGAGCTGCCAAAGCACTGAGGTAGCTGCTCTAATTACAAAACAGCCAAAGCTCCTCAGAGACTCATTTTCCCATTAGCCCCCAAACAGGAAGAGGAAGGGGGAGTAGCCTGTGTTTTATTACGATCGGCCAGATAACAGCACAGCCCTTGTTTATGTGTTTCTCACCTCTTTAATTACAGCCAAGAGGAAGAAAAATCCCTGACAAGTCACAGGAAGCTAAGAGACAGAATTATGAAACTTCCAAAGTATAGAGGGTCATATTGTTTAGACTGGAATAAAACCAGCAGGTGGGATTTTCTTTCACCTTTTATATGTTGTCCTCAGACTACTTATGTAAACGTGTTGTCATCAGTGGATGAATCATCCGCTGCCATTAGTACCATTAGTAATGGTCATGTAATGTTTTTCGTCCTGTAACTGACTGTAACAAACTAAACTGTTTACCAGTCACATAATGTTTTGAAATATCATCCAAACCAACAAAAAAAAAAAACATGGTCCCAAAATGACCATAAAAATAAAAAGCTTCAAAAATGGTACTATTTGTTATTAGGCTTGCAGAACAGATAGCATTTTATTACATTAATACATTACACGTGTTGGCGTTACTGTGTCCACCTGCTGTTGATATCATCATTGAGTGAAGCTATTGCAAATCCAATTTTCTCATTTCATTTGGCAGTTCTGATTTATCTTAAGAAAATAAAGATTTGGCAATTAAACACTCCCATCAAACAACCTGCGAAGGTCAATTATTTTCACAGTATATTGTTGCTACGTAGAAAAGTGGCACTGTGCCCTGATGGATCTATGACAGCCCTTAAAAAGCCTTTAAAAAACAAAAAAGATGTGGCAGATGAACTGATTAGAGTGCATAAGGCCACAAATAGAGGAACATGATTGACTATAGTGAAGAAAGCAGGATAGTACAACCAGATAAAGAAAGGAAGAAAAGAATGCAAAACAACAAACAAACCACAACCAAGAACAAAAGTGCAACAGAAACTGAATGTTTATGTTTAGTTAAAACATTACCAAAATGGAATGAGCACAGAAGCTCTTGGGTTTAAAAGATCTAACAGGATAATCAATTGTTATTCTAGCAGTGATTGTATGGTGGGAAAAAAAGGCCTGTAAAGAATGTGACCATGTAATTATCCGCCACTTGTAAAAAGCCAGAGAAGGCTCACTGGCAGCCATTAGTGACGCCATGAGATAAGAAAAGCCATTTCAGCCCAACTCAGACTTCCTGGTCTGATCGGTCATGCTGTGATCCAAATAATACCCAGCTCTCATTACACTTTTTTTTTTCTCAAAGTACTAGATCTTCTGTCCTAATCACCTGTACCCCTCTTGTATACCATCATCACGTTTTAACCTCCTTTGTCTGTCATTACTGGGACACGTTCAAAATCTAATGAACGCAATCTTGACTTCAACCTCTATCAGTGTCATTAAAAAAATAAAACAAACTGTCATTGCAGTTTCATATCTTTAAATCACACTGATGTGGCATGTAGTTGATATAAATGCCACATTTTTACAATGGGAGGCAGGACGAGCAACAAATATTTGCTTTAAAAACAAGCTGAAAAGGGAATTTTTTAGAGGAAAGAAATGTCAGTATGTGGCCAAGTAACTATTCAAACCCTTGCAGAGGGTTTCCAATTGGAAATACTAAATGCAAAGTTTTATTCTTGATCTTTTTGTACTATAATTTTGCACTGTGACCTGTTCACAAGATTCTCAACAAATTACCCACACTGTTAAACAACTATTTTTTACATGAACAGTCTTTAAGACAGCAGTTAGGAATGCAAATGAGAGCAAGTTAGGAAGGAAAGAGACATGGAGCGTGAGCTCCAATGCAATCACCTTTCAGTGTGCCTCTGTTTACATGTTGGCCCTGGTCCTGAAAGGTCATTTCATCCAGATCAAGGTCCTAAGACGTCATGAAAGGGCTCCACTGTATTGCACTGTACTCTACTCAAATGTATCAGTGTTCAGGTCTACTGAAATTCACAGGCTCTCATTCAAAGCAGGAGGCAAGCGTAATATTCTTAAGTAAAACCACCATCAACAATGCATATTATTCAGTTCAGGTTTTTGGATCTGGAAGAACTTTCTTCCTGCTCAGGTGAAAAAATACTTGGTTTAAGTGAATCAAACTGATTTTGCTTAGTCAAAGAAATACAAGGGAATATAGTAAAATGCTACTAGAACATTTGCTCCTGCAGATGTTTTATGTTGATGTTGTGATCAAGAGTTTCTGACAGAAACGGATTCTACAGATGTTCTGTGTGACTGCAAAACTGTCTTACTGTACAGTAAGCCTCCGCTGTGACAACTGAAACTGAGATCTTTCAGCTGCAGGTATCTGTAATCAAACCCTGACAGCACACCTGGTACTGTATAATGTAAAGTCTGTCCAAGCCACTAAATCTGCATGTCACATGATTATAGTCAGTGTGCGTCTGCAGTTGCTGCCTTAGGTGACATTGTAGTTCAATAGTATCCAGAAGCTGCTTCCTACACCACACTGACAAAAAAGAAAAAAGTTATAATTTTTTTATCACATTCTTGGCACTCATCTCATTGATGCTGCTTTGACAAAGACTGAAAGAATCTGGCAAACTGACAGAATTTCACACACCAAAAACATACATTACCTGGAAACAGACATACACCAGCAATGACGAAGTTATACGATGATGTACTTTATATGAGGCACACAGTGTGTGAGCATGTTGCTAACCTTTACGTCAGCTTTCTGCTTTGGAAAGCTGCACAGGTTTCAAAGGCGATCTAGTTGATCTAAAGTTACAAGGCATGTGGCTGCCATGATATGATACTATGATACCAATTTGCCATGTCATGTATAAAGTTTCGCATTTTATTGAAGGGAAATGGCAACAGGTTACAGCAAGTTTTTAACATTAGACAGCACTGAATATGACTGTCTAAAGCATTCCTGACGAGGGAGACAGACGCTGGAGAAAAAAAAGGGGAAGGAAGACATACAGCAATGTGACAAGGAAGGAAAAGCAAAGGATAGCGTGAGAAAAAAGTCTTAAGTTTTGGTGGAAATGCTATAGGTGTTAAGGATGAGTGAGGGTCGAGGACTCACCAGGCCAGCTATGGGTGTTGGCAGTCTGTTAATTTTCTTCACCAGACCAGGTTTAATAGAGCTCAGCAACCTAACAAAAGACACACAGGGAAGAGGACATCACAAGCTGAATTTTAAATTAAAAAAAACAAAAAACAAAAAGCAGAGTCACGCCTCTGAAACTCATTGAGGCAAATATTTTGTTGAGATGAATATGCATCGGAAAGTAAGTTTAAACCCAGAACAAACAGAGTGAAATAACTGCAGGCAAAACAGACGAGTGTGTGAAACTGTGTGTCTGTCTGTTCAGAGAATAGAGGGGGGACAAAAAGGGAGAAAGAAACATTTCTGAAGGTCCCAAGGTGGCGTCTGGAAGGTTTATGACAAGACAGATCCTAAATCAGAGTTGAGAATCAGTGCTTCTCCTTCCACCCACTGGGAGCTGTTAACTAGTTCCAGTACACTTCGTATCACAGTGAACTACACAAGTGAAGAGGTATGTCAAGTTACAGTATATTTCTGCAATCTCGTACAGCTTTTCAGTCATGAACAAGCCATTTCTAGTCTGTCCCTCTCTCTCTGTCTGTCTCCAATTTCATCTTTTGTGCGTGTTTTCATCAGGAGGAAGCACTGCAATGATTCTGCCCTGTAAAGGAAAAACCCACCCTTGGATACTCTTACAGTATTGGATATCAGCGCTCCTGTGATGTTGATGGCATTCCAGCAGGTATTTTGCAATGAAATGCTGTAATTTAGCTTTTTAGTGAACTCTCTTTCCCTCAGCGTGCCTCACTGATTTCAACTTCAGTTAGAGATTTCCTGCTGTATTGTACGTTTCCCAGAATAACTTTCAACAACCCCAAGAGAAGGGTGTTCTCAGTGCTAGATACAATGTGTGTAGGAGGGGAGAGTGAGCTATGGACACAGTGAAGACAATATTTCCACTCTTGAAAAATTGCCTGGAATGAGAATAATGTCTGCTTTCTTTGTTTGTTTATTTTCCCTCAAAAATTAAAAGTACCTGTGATGGAAATAATTCAAACATAAAATCAGATTTCTTTTGCAGGAATATGTGGCCCATTAGTGTCCACTGAAGACTGTCACAGTTCAAACCTGTTACAGCATTAAGAGGAAGTGGGAATGACAACAAGAGAGAGTGTGCTTTCCTGGATCTTAAAACACAGACACAATCAAAACAAACACAGTACAAGTGACAACACATTCTCTGACGCCTCGTGTATCGGTAAAAAGAGGAAGAGGTTGGAGGGTGTTTCACTTGTGGAATTCGTGAGATTCAAAACAAGCCGTAAACAGGAAGTCTGCTCTCTCCTCTGCTGCTTGAATACCATTTACTTGACAAAATGCTGGCATGGCGTTAGGACAAGAGGATGTAAGGTTGATGATTAAATCACATCAGTAGCTAAATACACTGTTTAAATGTCATCTGTTGCCATTTACCCACCGTGAATCTCTGTCTCTGGATAAGAGCTTCAGCTAAGTGATGTTATGAATACAGTTAGTTGCCATGGTGTATGTTACAGCTTTACATGGATGATTACTAAGTGGTTTGACTGAGAATATACTCACACTCCACCGGGAGTTTGCATGGTGAAACCCATGTAAGCATGTTTGTGAGTGCATCAATCTATGTTTTCAGTTTGATTTGTTTTTGAATCAAATTTGGTGGAAGGTTTAGTCGTTAGCCAAGGCACAAGTGATAAGATTTTTCCAATTTCATCCATAAGCCTGCAAGATTTGACATCTCTGGCCATTTTCTCATGGGACTTCTTCTGCACTTAGTAGAATGACAACGTATACATAATTGTCTATCACTACAGTAAGTGCATTTTGAGGCAGATTAAAAAATGTCCATTACAATTTGTATTATCAAAAACAGATTTGTGCAGAATGGGCCGAGGTTTGAGCTTTCTGAGGGATTTTTAGTTTCTAATATGCTAATTACTGTTGGTGATAGGGCTTCAACTAACCATTATTTTCATTATCGATTAATCATTTGATTCTTTTTTCAATTATAAATATAAGCTTTGAGTCTGAAAAATTTCAGAAAATAATGCAAAATGTCCATCACAAGTTCTCTGTCTTCAAATGCCTTGCTTTTTGTTTTGTTTTGTTATTCAATTTACAATGATATAAAACATAAAGAAATGGCAAATCTACACATTGGAGAAGCTGGAACCAGAAAATATTTAGCATGTTTTTGCTTGATAAATGTCTTAAATTATTAATCAATTCTCGGTGAATTATTTTCTGATGATTGCCTAATCAATTTAATGACTAATCATTTGACCACTAGCTGGTGATTCTAACTATGATGGCCCTGACCTTAGTTTTCATGACTCTTCATATGTAAGTAAATTAACCTCCCTGAGATTAAGTTTGGTAATATTGTTTCCTAATTGTGTGAATCACTCATTTAGAAAGCAATATTATGCCCTGACTTTCAGGGCCCGGAGTACTACTGTACCTCTAGATGCTCCATGATATTCCAGAAATTCCAAAACCAGTGGGGACACTGTTAAATTGGATGTGATGAAAGATGGTGTAAACACTGGGCTTGTGTAACTGAACTTGGCAGAAAGGAATGTGGAAGAGAGAAAGTGCAAGTGTCTGTGTGTGTTTTCAGTCTCATTTCAGCGCCTCGACTCATTATGAGCAGGCAGACAAGAGTTCAAGTGTCACGCTGGAGGACAATTTAACAGGCCGCCAGTCCGTCTGATCACTGGACCACAGTGTTCAAATCAGTGCATTTATGAAAGAAAACAACGTTCTTCCTATTAGAGCAATAAATGTATAATGTCAAACTTGTGAGCACTCATTTGACCTATGTGTGAACATGATTCTGGCCCCTGCACTCTCTCTTTACTGTTGAGCCCATTTTAAGTCACTATGGAACACAATATCATCTCAATGAGTCAAATAAAATAAAAACAGTCAATTTAAAATAACCTATATTTCATAGTCACTCAGACAACAGTAAGAAAGCATCATTTTTTTTCAGAGAATAAGAGCAACAAAGCTAGTGGACAATTTAATCACAAAAGACAGATAAAAATGAAAATCTAGTCAGAACTTACTCGCATAGCAGTATGCCATTCTCCAAACCTCCTCTGAAATCCTTGTGACCAAAGCATCTTCCTGTCACGGCCTACAGGGAGAACAAAAGGAGTGAGCAAAATATAACAATAAGATGGCTAAAGAGCAAGAAACCAAGAAACAAGCCCGACAACCTTTATCAACACTTCTTTCACGTCTTTCCTTCACAGTAAATCCTGGAAATGGTATGGAGAGGTGCACAAAGAGCTACCAGCCGTATATCAAGTCCCTCTCTGGTTAACGGTGCTAAACGCTAACAAGCTTGACATAAGCTGCAATCATCCTGACCAAATGGCTCTCGCAGGCTAATATGTTGTGACAGGGGATTTATTGGGTAATAGTTGCTCAGACCCTCTGAGGAGCAGAAGCTGCCTGTTTGCATGTATTTGCATGACTACGTTACATTATGCATTATGGTATTTATGCAAGTGAACATAAAAACATTTGAAGTCTCACAAACATCTCAAGTGCAAGCATAAACACCAACAGTGAAATAATTGCCTGCCACTCCAGAATATCTGCCATTGTAGGACCAGGCCTACTTAAAATCCATTTATCCCCACAAACACTGGCAGGGATTTGGTCATAAAAAAAACGGGGGACCCCTTCAGACTGCTGGTTTGGAAGCCAAAACAATTACAAGATTAAATTTCCTGAGACTTTTTACATTTATTTGTACAGCTGTGGAAAAAAGTGTGGAGAGTGGATGTAGAGTGTCTGGCCCGGCTGTGTGTTTCTGTCAGCTTCATGGCTCGTCGGGGAGCCTGTTACAAAAGAAATGGACTGCTGTATGTCAGCAAGTAGGCCGACAGTAGGCCTCATTTCTGCTGCTGGGGGGGGCGTCATGTTTGGTGCTCGGGAGTTTGACAGATAAACAGAGAAGAGAAAGTAGCACAGATGGGCTATTCCCAGCACAAACGTGATGAATGAGGCCTAAAAGTCTGCTTCACAGTACAAACACATGATCTGCAAAAGCCATTTTCTATGATCTCAGTTTATGGACCTGCTCTGGAGGAAGAAATAGTATTATCTGTTGAATTCAACATAAATGGGCAGAGTCAGTTACGTGGCAAACTTCAATGGTAAGAGGGGACTGCTAAAAGTAAAAATAAGTCAATCATTGAGTTATTCCTGACAATGCATTTGTGACCTCTGAAGGTCAGCAGGCTAGCCAACTACAATTTTAAAAAGGAATAGTTCGACATCTGTCCAAAGGTGACAAAATCTGCCTACCAGAACCTCAAAAGGCTACGTTCACATGGCAAGCCTTATTGCACAAATCTAATTTATTGCTCAGCTTTGATTTTTTTTTTTAAAAGGTGCCAATATCAGATTCCAGTGAGAACTGGTCACGCAGCAAAGCTGACGTACAGAAGTAAACATGGAGGCCACTGAAGTCAGCGTTTACGGTTTCATTTAGAAGTTGATGTGCAGTGGAAGCCAGCGAATTCATGAGCAGATGATAACGAGGAGAGAGAGAGCCAAATTTTTAATTTTTAAATTTAATTAATGTTTGTAATCACCGAGTAACTCCTGCCAGCGCAGAATTGTGACAAATGTTCACACTGTCACACAAAAAACAGATCCGAGTCACATATGAGCCAAAAATAATAATAATTTGGGCCACTTGTGCCTGCAGTTTGAACATAGCCTAAAGCTCACCAATTAACACAATATATCTAGTTTGTTTAGTCCGAACAAAAAACGAACTGTTTCAACGACAATTTGTGGTTTTACAGTCTTCATGAGCTAAGGTAAGCTTTATATGTACCGTACAAATATGAGAGTGGCATCAATCACGTCATCTAACTCTATACAAGAAAGCAAGTTACTTAGTGTATTTCCTACATTTCATTTCCAACTATTCTTTTGAACAATTATAGGCTAGTAGAGCTAGTGTAAACGAGAAAGACTAGTTAAAAACAGACAGCCTAATGTTGCTACACTGCATTTTTTGAAAAGAGAGCAGTAGGATTCATGGTAATTATCTTCCTCCACTCGTACCTCGTGCCCTTTCCACTGGGCTTCAGGCTAAAGTGACTTGGCCAGAAAAACTTCTTTCGCTCTGCCCACTGAGGTTTAACTTAATCAATGAGATTAACTCTTTCTCCAGATCTGCCACCGACAAATGTTTGAGAAACAAAAAGTTCAATCTTTTGTCTGTCCTACACACGAAAACAACATTTCAAGATCTTACATTAGACAATAACATTCTGGTTTTGTTCATAGAGAGTAACATTTCATGCTCTGATCTCAGTTAAGATTCAGTGGCCTAGATGCCTTTATATCTGCAGCTTAAAAAATCTGCAGCTGAGTAGATGACTTTGATTTATGAGCTCCTCAATAAATGTGTCACATGAATATTAGTATTCTGATTGCAAACGATTGTTAACCTTTCACTGCTTTGACATGTATCGTTCAGACTCCCTTACCCTACAGTAAATATGGTCAGGTTTTGGTTTCTTGCTTAAAAAGGAAAATGATGCTGGTTATTGCAGGGGTGAACCTGAGTGCTGTGAGTCACAGAACAGTCTCTCTTTGGTCAGCTCTCCACTAACCTTGTCAATGAGTTTGAGTGCACGGGCCGGAGAGATTATAGTGTCACACCACCTTCACATGGAGAGATTACGGTGTCACCACCTTTACAAAGATTTGTCTACAGTCTGAGGACACCATGTACAGGAAAAGAGGCTAGACAACCAATTACTACAGTATTCTTACAGGTTTTTAAGAGTAATATTCAAGCACTTTCAAGGTACCTAAACCAAAAATTTCTATCTAAATTGTTACTGTAAGTGCCAGGAGACAACAAGCAAATGATGACGGGATCGTTTCATTTCAAATATTAAAAGTACCGATTTTTGGTTTACATGAGTGATTGTGTAGATGATGTGAAAAATCAAGTATTTTTCAAGGAGTATAGTCAAATTCAAGCATATTCCTAACCATGAAAACATAATGGTTAAAATTAAGCATTTTCCAAACTTTCAAGACTTTGTACGAAACTGCTACTGTTATTAAAGTGAAAAACTTATAGAAAATATACGTATGCAGATAAATCAGAAAATCATGCATTTGATATTCAATAAATCCTAAAAAATAATTTCATGGGCCTCTGGTGGGCCCAAACGTCTAGGGGGAAACCAGTGTCTTAAAAAGTTAGGTCAATTAATATTCTGTCCTTTGGGGTTCATGCACATTAAGATAAATTACATATTTTGTAGAAAATGGCAGGGATTCAGTTTTCCTCATTATCTTGCTGCTCAGTTTGGCAGTTAATGCAGAGCTTCTGAGGACCCTGATTCATGTGCATCTGTTTATCCCATAAGTGTCATCCTGAGCTGAAGTGCACATGAAATTCTGACTGACCAGAGGGAACACATCATCGAGAGAACACACATTTGGGCAACACAGAATCAATAGGTATTTTTACACATGGCCATACTAGACTGAAACCCCATCAGCATCAGATCTAGTAAAGGAAGTAATACATTACCCACAGAAGACCACCCAGACTAATGTATTACCATTTTCTGCTCACAAAAACAAATAAATCAGATAGGAACATTAGGACAAGAACGGTCTCACCTAATGATAAATGCGGTGCTGTTAGTGGAATTCAAAAAAAGCTTTTAAAGTGCAAATGAAATCATATTTAACCATTCCTTTTTGTAGTCAAAAATAATGTTGATGTGTTTTTTTAGATGCATTGTTTTGTTTTTTTAGGACAGGACAAGATGCATGTTCATGTTTGTAAGTTAGATAAGAAGGAGACTTGAGCAGGAAAGCTAAGCTATGATAGAAGTTGGACATTACTGCAGGATTTAATTGGCTGTATGAAAATAAGTTCTCCATCTACAGAGACGGATATAAACGGTATGCCAGCAAATTCATGCAACACTAGGGGGCGCCATCATGAAACCAAAAAATACGAAATAGAAATTTCTCCCTTTTGGTGTCTGATTTTGTCTTAAATGATAACACAGGACAAGTGATCTACAGTGCAGATATGTATGCTGTAGCAGACAATGCCATTTCATTTCAGTTGGAAGTCAAACAAACACCTCAATAGGAGAGAAGCATCCTAAAAATGCTGGAAACTTCTGAGTCTGAACAGTGTTTTCAAACCACCACAGGGTCATATGAGGGGAATCAATTAAAAAGAGGAATGTGTCGCCTGTTGTTTTCTGTGGAATGTTGCCTGCATTGTTTCACAAAAAAAAAATCAAACAATGCCAGTTGGCTTTTCATCCTTCTTTTCACTTCCTTCCCTTGGAAACCCTTCGTGTCCAGTAAGCGGTCATCACTATCACTTTGGTACCCACAGAGAAAGGAAGTCTCTGTTGGTTTACAATTGGTATGAATGAACTTCACAGAAGTAAACTTAGCTTTGGCCAAATCCTGTTTCCCAGAGGGAGCAGAACTGTGTGTTTGAATCTATTTTTCACTTTGAAGACTTATAAAATTGAAAGCCCAATGAAGTTTTACCATGAAAACTCCCAGGAGACATCGCTTTCATGTTCTGAGAGATAAAACATCAATGTGATGAAAGGAGACTCCTCTACAGTCAAATCATGTCTGCCAGTGGACCACAAACCACAGATAATTTACTGAAATATTATAATAATAATATCGCCAAGGAAAATACAATTTTTAGAACAGGATACAGATGAAAAATCAAGAGTTTTCCGTCAAACGCAATCAAGCCCTTGACTGTGTAACAGTACTTTTATATCTCCCTGTCTGAACTAGCTTACTGCAATCCCTCCACCCTGAGGGGCCATCCAATGAAAACAGATCTATTGCAGTGTGGCAGTACTACCTGCCCCAAATTAACGACCAATAATCCAAGGTTTCAAGGAGACAGACTGGTTTCCGTGACTTGGGGGAGTAAAGCACTACTTACTTCAAGGCCCTGAGGCGAAGTGCGATCAGCCTGTTAAAGAGTTGACAGCTGTTAGCTCAATGGCTGGTGAACATAAACAGAGACATGTGCTCCCAACGCACACGTCTGCTTTGTAGTCAAAAGCATTCTACTTTACAGGATGCTGTCTTAAGTGTGTTGCATAATCCGGACTGAATCCAACACTATGCGTCCAAATTCAGGAACACATGTAAACACGTCTTCTGGCCTTCAGCCAATAATCTCGTTAATTCAAGTTGGCAAGAGAGCTTAATCTGTAAATACTTCTGGTTAACAGTACACAAACAACAGTGTGCAACCTGGACAAACTTTATGACCTGAGCAGGGGGAATAGAAACAAACAATACTACTGATGCATGATTTGTGGAGTCTAGGGTCGTCTTCAAGCAAAGAGACTGTACAATAAAACCGCTAAATCATCGTTTCATGACAAAGCAAAACACTGCTCTGGCACAGAAACACTGAGTTAACCGCCAAATTTTTATCATCATAAAAAAGATTAAAAAGATTTTTATGCCTTTGGCTTCAGGAGAAACAGGATTAGATGAAGAAAAAAAATGTCATAATGACAAACAATAGTATTGAAATAGGTAACATCTGACTCTTCATATGAGAGGGGCCCTCAGGCTGGGGGATCCCTCAACTCATGGAGCTTCAACAAGTTCAGCCAAAGGACAGGAGTGCTATCTGCCTACAGTCAATCATCCAGACCTTTTCACAAGCTGCCACCACTGCGGGGATCCCCTATTGTGACTATGGCCTGTCTGCTCTGTGCTCGGAGTGTTGGCATGTTGGTGGATGGACTGGGGGAGAGAAACTAGTCTGTTTCTTATGTTTCATAGTTTTCGCCATAAAATAGAAGATTTCATGTTAGTATGGAGACAACAGTTGGTATGAGGAGCAGGGACACCATGGACCTTTCAGTCAATCCCATGGCCACATAAAATTAGAGCTGAAATGATGAGTAGTTTATTAAATCAATTAGTCAACCCACAGAAAGTTATATGGCAACTCTTTGACTGATTAATTGCTGAAGTTGTTTTTCAAAGGAAAAATTCCAAACCATCTCTGGTTCCAGCTTCTTAAATGTGAGGATTTGCTGCTTTTGTCTAATTTATATGTCTGTGAGTTGAGTATCTTTGGGATTTAGACTGTAAAAACAGTCTAATTAAAGGCGTCGCCTTGTGCTCTGGGAAACTGTGAAGAGCATTTTTCATTATTCATTTTTACATTTTACAGACCAAGAGATTAATCATGTGACTATAGAAAAATGTCTATTGTTTCATATTATGCTCTATCATTTAGTCCTTTGTGTAGCAAATCACACTCTTTACAGAGATATTTTTCGCCATTCGGATGACGCTTTGCTATCTTTCGCATGGTACGGATGCAGGCAGGAAATTTGCATGAAGGTAACACAAACAAACATGGAGGAGAGTGAACGTGACACAGAATGGGGTATATTCTAATCAGGAGAAAGACTCCGACCAGCCAAGACAAAACTAAGAGCTCATACCTAAGATGGGCTAATTCTGTCGCATGGACGTGAAAAGTTTGCCGCGGACCAGAAAACGTAACCTTACTTTGCAAATTATGCCGCAGACCGGTCCCCACAACAGACTCAAACACCACTAACCACCTCTTTTACCACCTATGCAAGCATCATGTCAGACAGTACGGAGAGAGTCTACGGGTGAGAGCCACAAAAGCTCAATACAAACCCCAGCCTCAGACGCTGCAAGAGGCTTTTGCCAGCAGCACAAAGCTTCTAAATAAAAAGGAGAAAAATAATCAAATATAAGCAAGTGAATATATAATTCAAAATGTAATGGGCCTTTCCTTGTGGTCATTTTATATAAACCATTCATTGAATTTCCCGAAAATGTGCCGTATTGTGATATTCTTCTGGATATGAAATTACCTATGAAATTATTTTGGTCGTATCGCACAGCCCTTTACATGTACATCTCGCTGAAGAGGCCCTTAGCAAAACAATCCACAAGAGGGTTGTTTTACCTGCTGGGGATCAACAGAAAATCAAAAATATCTGTAAGAATAATATGCAATATCACACAGCATTTTACATTGCAGCACATACCAATTGAGGATGTGCAAGAATTTATGCTGTGCAAAACTGAGATACAGCATGCTGTTAAAACTCCCTTTCAGAGAGCAGACAGA
This sequence comes from Maccullochella peelii, assembly GCA_002120245.1. Lineage (NCBI taxonomy): Eukaryota > Metazoa > Chordata > Actinopteri > Centrarchiformes > Percichthyidae > Maccullochella > Maccullochella peelii. The sequence continues at coordinate 135,915 of LKNJ01001646.1, forward strand.
GGTAACTTAAGGCATCTGGGGCTAATGTGGGCCTGGAAAACAGAATAGCTTGTATATATTTTCCTGTGCTGCCTAATTTTAGCATGCATCATGAGGTTTCCCTGAATTGGCAGAGGTTTTATAAGATTTGGGCTAATATTGGATCATGCCTCTAAAGCCTGCATTGCAGATCACCATTTATCGCCACAATCAGTTGCAGATCTAAGCATTCACCATGTCAGACTGATCTGGAGACAATAACGCCAGCAGAGAGAGACGAGTATATACTGAAGTAAGGCAGGGATGATCAGACAAGCACATTCACACAGTCTAGAGCCAAATACAAGTGACCTCTGATCAGTGATATTTTATCCTACAAACATATCAGCGCAGACATTTGATGTCAGCATGTGTTTACAGGAGGCTGACTGTCTGTAAACGCCCCAGTTTTTCTTTTTGGCGGTAGTTGAGACAGACTGCTCTGAGGAAGCAGCTGAAGTTATACATCAATTGAGTCGAGCCAGAACCATAACAGAGTCCCTGCGCAGACCAGAGACAATGAACAAGAGAGTATTATGAAACAGGGATCATCGCAGGTAATGACAGTTAAAGGAGCATAATTGGCGTGGTATTATACAGTGGAATCAGCGCTGGACTGCAACAGTCCAATCCCAGAAACGGACCACGGCTTCTGAGGGAAATATTTAAAGGGCTGATTTGATGACAGTTTGATGACTATATAGGCCCATTCTGTTGTGACAGATGACCATGTTTCATAGGCTAAAACTGGTAATGGCTAACATCTTGAAAGACCACCCCGAAGAAGAAGAATTACCTATGTCAGAATAAAGGACCAAACATTAATTCAAAAGGCATTCAGCTACAAAATGATCACATCATTTTCTAACAGAAAAACAATATACACACACAGAAAAATGATGCGTAGGACAGAATGTTATGCAAGACCTTTGTACTGAATAACCACAAGTTTACCATTCACATATGCCAACCACACGCTGTAGGCAGCAGCAATGAATTATGCTGATTTGTAGCCATGGAGAGCACAATAAAGGGGAAAGGAAGACATAAATAAGTGTGCTGCTCCAGAGTGGAGAAAAATCACCCTGAGCCAGATCAGTTCAAACTACAGTGCATGGGACTATGAAACCTTACATTGTTTGTAGAAACAACATTTAAAATGAACACTACCAGATTACCAGATTGTTTGTTTCTGTAAAACAAGTTTTACAACAGCTTACAGTGTACTGAAGTATATCAAATATTGACAGCATACTGAATTATATATATATAATTTGATAGTCTCCCTATCAAACTCACACTCACGGTTTATCATGTATTTAAAACACTAACAAACACACACTTTCTACTGTTCTCATTTTAGTTGGAAAGCACAAATGTTCCCAGGCACACGGTGGATCCTGTGAGAGTCATCTGGCGTGGGAAACCTTACACAACCCCTGATTACTCATGTGTTGCTCCTACTCAGCAAGACGCACTGGTTTCAGCTGATCAGAAGGTACATTATATTTACATGTTAGACTGTAGCTGACACTCAGCTGAGCAGCTTATACTGTATTCAGTCATTAACAGCCTAAATACTAAATACCACAAGCACCCTTTGACCTATGGCTAAGTTCTTGCAAAATCCCTATATATTTTTATATTCTTAGTATATAATATTTAGAACAGAAGTGGTCAAAGTAAACATTTAAATACAACCCCCAATCAGCAAAGAACTCACCAGAAAAGTCCCTGTAATGCCACAAACATTTGAATTCATAAAAAATCATGGTTAGTCACATGCTAAATTACAAACAGTGAAATAACAGCACCCCAGGGACTATGGATCTGTCAGCTGCATCAGCCTGCAGGAACACATTTCCCCATAGCGGAGCTATTTTTCAATGTCACACCTTCGTCTCTGGAAACCAGCCCACTGTTCATCAAGACGAAACCGATGAGTTCTGAATGGATGTCCGTCTGCCGTTTGTGTTCACACTGTAAATCTGGAGACCACCGAGAAGTTTGGCCCGTATGTGGCTGAATTCTCTAACTCAAACCGTTATTTAATGGATGAAAAACAGGTCACTGTTTTAGCACAAACAAGGAAAACAGAAAAGGCTCAAACTAAAAATGAAACCAAAAGTAAATACAGGCAGAGGATAGACAAAATAATGATTGTAGACAAAATATTTTATAAAAAAAAAAAAAAAGGACAAACTTTGAAGTAACACAAACAACACTGCAAACACTAGTACTAAGGTGGGTCTATGGTTACATTTTTGACAATAGTATTTGATGTGTCGTCATGATTTTCAAAGCTTCTCCTGATGGCACAATGAATTATTCTGCAGTGATATCCACCAGTACACCTGTATCTGGACACAGATGATGTGATCCCTTTGAGCCATTCTGTCACGTGTTGCTTTGAAACCTATAAAGTGCTGGTTGCCAGACCTCATTTAAAAGGCGACAGATGCAGCTTATCTTGTTTCCATTAATTAATAAACCCACTGAACATTTGCTAGTCATGTATGGAAAACTGTTCTTCTTATCAAAATTGCAATTATTAATCTTCCTAAAATTCAAATCAGATTTCTATGTAGATGCTGCATTATTTGAGACATAAAGTGTTTATAACGCAAACCTAACCAAGTCAATAAACTTGGAGGATTTACTTTCACATTACTAATATTACTGAAATATCAGAATATAAAACACAATCTATGTTCTGTTCTTGAGAAACTGATACTGATGCTGTCATAGCACTGATCAAGATAGCATTTAGTTTTTTATATCCAGTTTAATACCAACCACTTCTACTTAGCAACCATTGCAGACAAACATGCCTGCAAGCAAAACAGTCTGTCACCTGCTCCTGATTACAAGGAAATGTGCACACCATGCATAAAGTTAGACACGTACACACACATACACACACACACACACACACGAAGAAGCTGTCATATTCAACTACACACTCTGTGACAGTAATACCCAAAGACAAGGGAGGAACTTGGAGTGCGAGAAGTTTTCCCAGACTTGGCTCAGCTTTTGCTTCTCATTTCAACAGAGCAAAGAATCAAACACTTCTCAAGACAGAAGAGAGCCATGTGACACAACAATATTAACAATGCTTCAATGAGAAAGTTCACAGGTCAAATTACAACTCTGCTTCCTTTGATCCTTTGTTGATTTGTGTCTTTTTGTCTTCTCAGTAAGGAAGTGTACCCTGACGAAAAAGCTACTGCTAATTTGCTAGTGACACATGTCACCCAAGTATGTTGGGAATCACCTTTAAAAAAGGTCCTCATAAAAGGGGCATTCCTACCCTTTCCAGTATTATTCAAACTTGAAATACATAGTGTCAGTGGATGCCAAGGAGAGTTAAACACATGATGTCAATTGGGAACCATGCGAGCAGTGCTGTCAGAAAACCTTTTTTTGTCCACAATACCGAAAGATACAAATTTAACATCCAACTTTTGCCATTTTACCAGCCAACTACATTCTTAAAAATGTACAGTGAGTAGTATTTTAACAAATTACTACCACCTGAAAAGTAAAATTGAGACTGGTATTAAAAATATTGGCAGCCTCTACAGACATCCATATTTCATTAGGGCACCAGAGCTAAGCAGGCAAAAAGCTGTTCTTCTGGTGCAAAGGAAGTAAAAGCTTTCAGTGTCTTCTGTTGCACATGATATGATGGTGGTTGGGGCGATATACCTTGAGACGATTGTCAACCGGTAAAGAGTTTCCTTTACAATTTCTATCGTGGTAGCTATCCTTTTAATATCTCTAATCTCGTACAAGGTCATAGTGACAAATGTTTCAAATGAATGCCATCGACTGTGAATCACATTTTCATACAAGAAGCTGACAGTCTGCCCTCAATTATAAATCAATTGCAAAACCGGAATAAAATCCAACAGGTTAATTCATTTAATAATCATGAAGAGAAAGTGACTGCAAGTGAAGCAATGCAAAGATAATTTAAAAAATATGTACACAAAAAGTTCATTTTAAGCACCAGAGTTCCTTTGAGGTTCCAGCGAGGACAAAACGTTTGTTCTTTGTTATGTTTCAGTAGTTCTCAATGGATTTCAGAACAGGCCTTTGACCCTTGTTAGATTTCTAGGTTTGGCTGCGGAAGTGGTTCTTGTTCTCCGCTTCCTTTCACATGACAGATGAAAAGCTGAATGACCTTATGTCAATGTTCACATAAACGCATCATTGGAGGAAGCTCAAAACTAAACAAGGAGGTCAACTTTCAAATGTCTCCAGAATGAAGCATACTCGTTTCATGTCAAGCTGGATATTTTTTGTCTACAAACTCTCCTGATGAACATCCTCAGAATACAGTATTCAACGCTAAAGCAAGGGCTAGGATTTCAAGGAGGACATATCTCTGCAGGTGGAAAAATGACAGCTCCATGGATATATGAAACTGTATTATGTAACACTGAGGACAATGGGAATAATTATTTTTTGAGTGAAGCAAAGAAGTGAAGAATCAAGTATCAGATGGATGGGATCGATCAAGTAGTTAACTGACTTTTCATTTCATTTAGAGATCAAATAAACTTAAAAAAAAAAAAGGAAAGTCTCTCTCATAACATATCACAAATCTTATGGTAGGTATAAACTTGATTGCTTAGTTGACTAAATAACATTTTATTAACCACCACTTTTATTAACCAGCGTTTTATGCTTCTGGCTATTGTCACGTACTGAAGACATTCATCTCTCCCGCTCTGACCCAGTTCATCCTCTGGGTTCCTCTAGTCCAGCCTTTGTGTTAACAGACAGGTTTCTTCTATTGCCAATAAGACCATTATACTACAGAAGTGGTTCTTGGTTTATACGCACTGAAGAACTATATTTAGAAATGTCTTGTCCTGTTTTAAACATTTGGATAAACCCCCAAATGTAAGTATTTCAGCATAGCATTTCTTTTACAAAAGAAAGTGAGACAACCACTACAGGAGGAATATAAACCAAAAGATGAATAGAATAGGCTATATTCATAAGATGTTGCTGAAATTATTCCAACAAATTCAAACTTAACCTACAGCATAAGAAGTTTTCTTTACAATTGAGTCTATCACATTGTGGCAGTGATTATTACTCAAGAGGCTAAAACAGCTTAGCAAGTGTGCCACACACTCCCACACTGCAGCCATTCCTACTCAGGCTGGCCCAGCGCTACTGTACATTCAGTAGTGAGTAAGAACGAGTTGGGGTGCCGGAAACACCAAAGTAGCGCAGAAATGTCTGAAATCTCTAAAAGTTCAAAAATGAAATGTAGTTGCTAACAAACACCAGCCTTAGACTATGACCATGTAACATACAGTGCTCTTTGCATTCAAACCACAAACCTGGCATTTAGGCAAAGGAGACTGGTTGCTTCCAAACTTGTTTTGCGAAGAGCTTAAAGAGTCTGAATTCCGACGCCCGGTTCCCTTCTTTATGCCTCCCGTTCCCCTCAACTCTTGATAAGCCCCTCTGATTAAACAAACCAAATTTCCTGCAACTAAAATGGCCTAGCCCTAAGCTAAATGTTAGTATTCCAGCCAGTCCTTCCCATTTCCACCCTGATTAGATGATGGAACAATGTTTAGGTTGTGGATTAACCCCACTCCTAGCCCCCACTGGCGCTACTCACTTCCACCCCCATTCCCTCCTACGTTTTTTTCCCCCCATTCTCTACCAGGCTTGGCAGGGCCTTGAGCCCACATGAGGGGAAAGGAAGGAGTATCTGGTCTGAGGAGGGCTTGGCAGTTGCCTGGGATAAAGGAGAGGGAAGGGGACCTGTGCTGAAAAGGACGAAGGAAACTCTGACTAGGGTCACGTGAAACAAGGTGCAGGATGAGAGGCAGGTTTAAGTTGATTACTTTGTCCTGTTTTAGCTGCAAGGTGATGCTGACAGTTGTGACTTGCCTGCCAAGTCATTTACCATTTCATAAATCTGGATGTGAGTGTATGTATGAAGAGGAGTGGGGTTGGAACAGTTGCAGTTACTTAATTTTATTCATAAGCCAATACAATAATAGATCCAAAGATGTGCGTGTGTATGCAGTAGGTGTGAAATTAACTAGCACCATGACAATTAAGCTTTTGAAAATGAAATCTATAAAAGTAATCATTTTAAATCCAACAATGACACAACATAGAGTAATTACTTCTCCAAAGCACCTCACAGATAAGTGAGCACATTGATTTTTAAGACAAAGCTTAGTGCTACATTGTGAATATTTCATTTCAGATCAGCACTTGGCTGATCTAAAATGAGTCTTGGAAAGACTGTTCTTTGCCAACGTAATATCCAAGGTTTGAAATATGTCACTCCAAAGGCCGTGTTCTGACTGACTGAGTGTAGCCCCCTCATTCATTCCAGTTCTCTTGCTGGAGAGAATGCAGAGAACGCAGGGTCGTCTGGCGAAAAAAAATTGGACCAAGCTCAACTTTTGGTGCAACGCAATGTGATGTCATCTGGCAAAGTGCTGCGTTGGCCAATCAAATAAATGTAAATTACTTTGTAATGTGAATGTCGTATTTCTACTCTCTACCTCGCGCTTGCCACAACAAAAGATAACGGAGTTGTCACCAATATAACTTTGTAAAATCCTGTCTGAGTATTAAAAAGCTGTTGGGTAGTGTTTTGTTTCCGATTTAAACGCATTAATGTATTACTCAAACTGGACTTCCTGGATTGTATATCATGTCTCGTAAACATGAGACCAAAATACTAGTGACACAAATAAAGTTTCCTCAAAAGTATTCCATCTAGAGAAAGTGAAACTCATCAGTGTCAGATCTGTTTCCTTTAGTACACAACAACACAGTTACCAGGTTGATATGAATGGGTGTGTTGTTTGCAGTGACATCTGATATCTGTAAACTAATGTTCAAATAGTTCCCCAAGTGTACAGGTGGGAAAACACAGGCTCATAGCATCACAGGTTCACTCGCTGCCATTTGATGCCACCAATGTGCAAAATTGCCCTTGCTCACATGGCACACATTAATCATTTAAGATTTAATTGTTGCCTACCTGTTTTAAAAGGCCTGTCCGTGTAATAAGTGTAATTGAAGGTCCCATCCCTATTGGTGGTGTTATTGTATGGTGGTGACTATTTTGTATACTGTACATCTGAATCATGGACTGGGCCTTTAAGTTTTGATAACCCTATGCTCTCTGCAGAACTAATCTGCCAAAAAAAAAGTGGGTTGAAAGGAAAACTGTCTGATCTCACCAACAATGTTCCTTTAGATGACCAGGGAAACCATTTGGGTGGGACAGGGACACACAGGGCTTTCATTGTGTTGCCCCACACTGGCGTTAAGTCATGTGTGTGAGGGGGAATGAACCTTCAAACCCCTCTACTCAGTACACACTCCAGGGTACCCTGAACTCCCCTCAGTGGCACAAATGCCCCCTCTTCAATTTAGCCATCACCCTGGGTGTGCAGTTACAAATCCCCAGTCTACAAACCAAGCTCACTTCACACACATTTTCATTTTAGTGAAATTAGATACAGGAAGTGAAAGTGTCAATGAATATACGAAAGACTACTGCAGAAAGATTAAAAACAAATAGAATATTTACCCTCTTCCATTATCCAATATGAAATGTGATGGGAGGATTGAAAATTCAGGGAGTGAGTACTTCACTGGGCGAACAGGTAGAGGTTCAGTTGACCAAACACACAAGGACAAGTGGCTCATGATGGACAACTACTGTCATGGATCAAAAATTTGACCTTGCGGTTACAAGATAGCCCTTCCAACAACTGCGGCCTCTGGGTATGTCTATGCAGATGAAAAACATCCAAACTCTGGCGGTTTCCGATTTTACATAATAATCAACCCATGCAGAGCGCAGCAGTATTTTACCTCACCATACATACCAGGATTTTAGTGACAACCCCCCACAGCTCTGCAAGATCAGAAACAAAGAGCCTCAGTGTCGACACTAGCTCTCTGAGCTAAGCTTCCTAAGCAGCGGGGCTTTTCCAGGGGCCTCCACTAGTCTCCAATATCCTGCCTGCTACAGTCTCCATGAGGCCGAGGGCAACATCCAGCCAGTGGCCACACTGGGAGCCACAGTCAGACAGACAGGCAGACGCCCTGGCCTTGACCTGCTGGGGTGGACATCTTGACGCCAGTGTTTGATTAGCCAGGTTTTAAAAGGTGCTTTAATTGGGGATGGGGTCCCATTTAAACTTCAGCATTTCTTTTCCTTTTGTATTATTCAACAAAATACAAAACGTGTTGGTATGGCATAGGTTGTTGACACAGTGGGTACAATGGTGCTAAAGAGAGTAGTCATAAGTCCTACTTGCATGGGGCTGGTAAGATGAGGGTATCTTATTTAATTTGTGAATTACCACACTTTATGAAAAATTATGAAAGCAACTGAATGACACATTCCTCAGCTAATTCCCCTTTGCCTTCCTGCTTTATTACCGAGTATAGAAATCACACCAAGGTCAAATTACAACTTGTGTTACTGGGAGTTTGATTTGGGATTCGTATCATCATGAGTATTATCATGAGACCCAATTATGGCAGGTACCAGATTAGCAGTGACAGTTGCTGCAATTATTCTTATCAATGGATGCCCCCAGCTAATATTAATCCCATGGAAACAGGGCTTAAGCTTCAAGCTGAGAGTTCTCACTTATTGATTTATTCACTGAAATTAGTGATGTGTAACTCAAGTGTTATTTTCTTGGAGACTGAGCAATATAAGATTTGGCACAGTATGCCTGGGAAGTGCACCATGCTCAGTACAGTATCCAGGCAACAGACCTTGGGTCTTCGTAAATACAAGAAGGATAAGTAATAGATTCATCTTCATGCTGTCATTTTAAGAGAGGGAGGCCTGTATACCAGCCAAAAAAAACAAAAACCCTTCTAAACTTATCACAACATTTTCAAGATTCTGTTCTTCGTTGTTCAGACATGCTCTCCCCTCTTCTCATTACAAAGCTATGTCCTCAGCAAGGCTGAACTAATCACTGAAGCACAATGGGGTAAATCAGTGTATTTACAATGGCTTCTGCTCTCACAAGTGGTGGACGTTTGAGACACTCTTTGAAACATCCACTTGAAAAGCAACTCAACACTGATTACATTGCTATTTGGTTTCCATTACACCTTCAACATAACAGCCTATAGGGATTCCCAAAACACAAATGCACTGGGAAGTTAGTTATGGTTCAATGTTCAAAAATATGTTAATATGGATAAAAAAATAAAAGCATCCTAAGACAAAAAGGCTACTTCTAGATCATATTAATTTCATTTTTTACAAAAGTTGGCATTTACAAGATTTTAACAACATATTTTAAAAGCCAAAAGTAGTCGGGGTGAGATCACAGTGTAGATCACAATGTCACTAAAATTCTCTCAATCCCCAAAAATAGATGCACTAAAAGGTATGGACAATTTGGTAAGCATTTGTTCCATATTGGCAAATTCTGTTTTAGATATAATATTACTATGCAATATCTATACTATTATGTGGAGATAATTCAGCTTCAGCAAAATGTTTATTTAAAAATATGTAGTTCTGAATGACAACACATCCCAAATCTCCATTTAGAGTATCACAGCCACTCCATGTATTTGCTGACCAGCTCCACCACACGCGATTCAATTACCAAGGTATTGATTAGGTACAGACTGAGCATACCAATCTGAGAGACACAATTAGGGTTACCCCATCACATATGTAATGCTTAGGCCTTCCAAATTGAAGATGATATTACTTGTATGCTTTATTTGAGGAGGAAAAAAACAAGTTTGACAATTTTGAAGGAGTCTCCTAATTTTTTTTCCCCCAAGACTGCATCAACATTCTGACCATCCTTAATTAAAGCTTATGTTTCAACAAAACTGATACCTGTAAGACAATATTGTACTAGGGCTGCAACTAACAATTATTTTCAATGTCGATTAATCTGCTGACTAATTTCTCGATAAATTGATGAATCATTAGGTCAATGAGATGCCTGAAAATAGAGGAAAAAATACCCCAAAAATAATTCAAACAACACTAAATATCTAGTTAGAGAAAACACCAAAAAACACAAAACCAAATGTGACAAATGTGAATAAAGCAGGAACAAAGACCAAAGAACATAGCACTGTGTGATTGTCAGCTAAACCCTAAAAATGTTCAAATGCGATAAAATTAGATACTTCTTTAAGCAGATTTTAAGAGGAATTTAGTTATTAGATCAAGCTTGCATGTAACCTAATAGCCTACACTCTTTTACATAGTAGCCCTTTCTCATATTACTCATAATGCCTACACACACACACACACACACACACACACACACACACACACAAAAACGATCTGAGACGGCTGATGACTGATCAGGTTGGGCAGTAGGATTAACATTAGTGTTGGAATTAAGCTTTGAAAAGAGAACTTCCTTGAGTTAGTTTGCAAAGTCTTAATAGTTTTACGACAGCTGTTATGCCTAAAATCTGCAAAGGTTCATTGACTGAAGCTTAGGCTTTGCTCACATTGCATAAGTTGCTTAGTAGTTGTTTGAATAACTGATTATATTACTGCGAACATTAACAGTTTTTCACAGTGAGTGCACAATGTGACAATGAATATTACGTTCAAAATTTCAACATGTATGATCTTACTTGTCAATTTTCTTACAACAAGGCAATGTAATAAAGTATTATGTTTGAGCCTCCTACACTGAGTTAGATTAGATCAATCACAAAAACAAAGCCAGGGTAAAATACGATTTAATCATTCTGTTCACCACTTTGATTGCATTTAGCTGGTAACCTTAATCACAGCAACTTCTACAAGGGCTGATAAAGTTTAAAGGAAAAATCTCCCTTGGATACATCACAGTTAACAATAGTGCATTCTAGGTGTTGTTTTTGTGATACCTCAACTTGTCTGGTCCACATCAACTCAAGATTAGTGAATTCCTAGAAAGCCTTTCAACAACCCTCAAAGAGGGATCATGAACTTCTTGCTTTCAGCTCTGGGCTACATATGAAGATGGGAAAAGCGATAGCAACACCACAGTAAGAGTAACAGACAGGCATTTTCTCCTTCATGACTTTGTGTTGTGTGTTCTGCCACCTCAGGACCAAAAGTAAGCTGGATCTATATGGCAGCCTGATTTGGTTTGGTTTTAGGGGCGCAGAATTGGGGCTGAGAGTCAGAATCAATGTGGTAAATGGACTATTACTTATATAGCGCTTTTCAACCGTTGAAACGGTTCCCAAAGCGCTGTACAGTAATCTAAGCTTTTAACAGTAGTCTAATTCACCTAATCACACACACATTCACACACCAATGGGGACACAGCTGCCATGCTGGCCTCCACCAGGGGCAACTTAGGGTTCAGTCTTGCCCAAGGACACTTCGACATGTAAACAGGAGGAGCCGGGATCGGGGGTAGACAACCGCACTACCCTCTGTACCACAGCCGCCCCAGTGTGCAGCACTCAGACTAGTTTGGGCCAATGTCAGTGCACGTACAGTTGGACCAATTCTGGTGGATCATTCATTGTGTCCAGCAAATAGGGAAGTTGGATTTAAGCTGCTCTCTGGGCAAGCCTTTTTAGCCACCTGGGCTCCAGCTAAAGGTATTCATCAGTAAAATCACTTGCTGTAGTCTCGGATAAAAATGATGAACTCTCGTTCTTCCATGGTGCATGGTTACAAATTGCTGTATTATTGGGCTACTGAGGTTAATGTGAGTATAAAATGTGTTGCCACTCCTGTTTGCTGGATATCAATGTAAAAGATACAATAACAAACATAATGCTTAATTAACCCTGGGGATACTTAAGATTGATCTTATGGTATAACTGACCCAGACAGATGATGTACAGTATATCACAAATAGCTGCTTGAGATTTTGGATTTGGATTTTTCCTTTATATTTCCAGAATACCAACAGTACAGGCAACCAATAACAAGAATTTCAAAAGGTAAAAGGTCACAGTGCCAAGGTAATACATGCAGATAAGCTTCCTGTATCTCTTTACTGATAGTGTCAAAGTTGGACTTGGGCCACCCAGGGGAGCTGTCATGCTCGCCCCCCAAAAGAGGGAAAGGCAGCTGGCTAGATTAGTCAGGATTAGAGTTTATCCCCTGCTACCAGCAAGCTGATGGAGATAACAGCACTCAAGAGACCAGTACTGTAAGATAAGCTATTCCATTGTAGGTATTTGGTTGACACTCTTAACTAGGGAGACTTGCAGTGAGTGAACTGCTAGTGTTTTGATCAATGACACTTTGGCCAGACATACTGCATAACTGCCACGACACTGGATCAAACTAAGTGGATCAGTTGGTTAAGCATTGCCTCTTGTAGGCTATTTTGTCTTCCATATAACAACACCAATTAGGAAACAGTACCAAAATACATGGCACAATTATACTGTAACCACTGTGACTTAGCTAATGGAGCTCATTTAACAAGTTTTGTTGCTAAAAACTCATAGGTTTTGGAATGTAATCCATTATGACACTATACTTAAAATGCAATATGCAATACTAGCTACATGTTAGTAACAGTACTACAGTAAATATTAAAAACACTCAGTGCAAGTACACATACATATATTTATTCACATCAATAACTTTGCTAGAGGCCAAAAGACTTATCAGGGGTCAGAAAGGGTCATAGCGTATACATCATGTACTTTTCTTTTTGTAATAGCTTCCATCTTCCATAGAGACATTTCATACCTGGTGTTATTAGAGATTGCTTAATTAAAGAGAAGTGTACCACCTAATGTTGGGTTGTTGTTTTGTTTGTTCATGAGCTAACGGTAAATGCAGAGTAACTTCAAGAATGAAGAGGTGAAAGTTGGAGCAGAAACAGAGGGTGGGGATCTCTCCAAAGAACATCAGCATCAATTAATCAAACAAAGCTACAGATAAAAACCCACTCATCTAGTTAGATGCATATTAAAGATTTTTAGGGGTCCCAGGACTTATTTAGTCTGTGATTTGTAGTTCAAACCAATGTAGGCAATTTTTAGAACAACAACAAGAATGAAAGGGTCTCTTTTAGACGGCATATAAAGGACAGAATTTGGCCAGTTGGCTCCTTGTCACTGATCTAAAGTGCGTTCTTTCAAAGTTTGTGTATATTGGGTTTGTACTTCAATGAGAATTTGCTAAATGCCCTGTCACAATTAAATTGTTACCAACATTTAACAAATAGCCTCCCTAAATCGCAGGGCTGGCGGTGGTCCAGGCCTGAAGGAGCCAGAGGAGACCTCTGCCTGCTGCTGTCGATACACAGGGGCTGACCTGCTGCAGTCACAGAGAACAGGACTCCTACTGTACAAGTAAAACATCTGCCATTTAGCGGATGCTTTTATCCCCTTCACTACATTGAGTGCTTGTATTTTCAGCATGGTTGGGCCCAGTGGAAATCTGAACCCTTCACCCTGGCAGTGGCAGTGCCAGGATGTCGCCACTGAGCTACAAACAACTGGAAGTTTGTTTAAAACTGGTTGCCAGACTTGAAATCAGCTTCTGGTTGCCGAAGTTGACAGAATGGTTGCTATAACTGAACTGTTTGTATGATGGTCCTGTGTAATTATACCAATATTTTTGAGGAAAACGGTGATATCAAGAAGAATTTTAATAAATTTCTTCTCTGTCCCTCTCTATCTCTGTCAGAGACACACATAAAGCTTCACCTTAGATGGATTTTACTTAATGGCTTAGCTTCACTAATGACTCGAAAAGTCACAAAAACATTAGCATACTAAATTTAGATTGTAAATTTGCAAGATAATGCTTTAGTGGGTAAAATTATAATAGGCAAATTGCTGTGTGTCCTCAAGCCTGATCATATCTGAAGTCATAAAATGTGATTTTTTTTTTCTTGCATGTTGTTTAGGTTCTTCTGTCTCACTACTGCTACTACTGTCTTGTGGGTACACACTAACAGGTTGTTGCTTCACTTTAACTCTACACTTCTGATGAAGTAAATCATACTAACAGCAGGGATATAGATACATTCGATTGCCTGGGCCAAACAGTGCCATTAGGCACCACAAATTAAGTCATCAATTCAACTATGGGCCATGCAAAGTAAAGCAAGCAACAGTGAAAGAGAGAAGTGTCCATTTCCTCAGATTTTCTGTCAATGAGGTTTGAGTTTCTGGACAACAGGTGGAGCTATTTATGGATTCAGTCATGGTGGTTGTATTACTCGTTTACCAAGTAATTTTTATAAAGTTAACAAGCTATTTCGTCTTTCCTTGCTCAAGAAAAGAAAAAGTAATAAAAGGCAGAAAAGGAGGGACAGTTGTAACTCCCCTCCATTTTACACGTTCATAGAGTGAGTGAAGGCGCAACAGACGCATCAGAATAAAACAAACAGGTTTACCACTCAACATCTGCTGAAACTATATTTATGGGGGTGTAGTTCCAACCCTGCCACTTAAACTTCATACCCAGTAGTGACAACTTTGACTAGTGCAGATGAATGATAGGAAATCATCAAAACATGCAACTGGTAGCTAGACCACCTAAAGTTTTACTCATTCTTGTAGAAAAAAACGTTAAATAAATGACAGTCTCTTTTATACATAGTTTTTCTAAACATGAACTGAGTGGTGAGAATCTACATTGAGGTCCTGACAACTAAACATATTTATTCTTCTAAGTCAAAAGATGTTGCTAGTTCACTGCCAGGGCCCCTCTATCTGTCTCAGGAGCTAATATATTTATAGTGTGATAGTTTTTATTCTAATGCCGTGCAAAAGGTGCAAAATTGTGGTACTACGACTGTCAAATTTACCAGAAGAGCAAACATGAAAAAACATGAGAAAAAGAAAGAAAGCAGACACTTATTCTCATGCAAATAACAGCATGAGCAACTGAATACTAATACCGAGTCAGCAATGGAGCACGGGGCAGGAACATGCATATTGACATTACAGAAATTCACCTCTAATATAAGAGAAATACACTAGTGACAGCAATGCTGCATCATGCAGCCCTGTCCAGACAAATGCCAGTCAGCTGAGGGATGATTGTGTCACTTTCCAGAGGTTAGTGACAGCATGCATTCTTCTTTTTTTGGGGGGGGGGGCACCAACTGGGGAGCTCTGTGAGAGAGTGTGTGTGTGTGTGTGTGTATACACACATGAGTTTGAATGGTATGAGGATTGAGGGGCTCAGGAATGTTGGGGTGAGTGGGAACAGAATCATGTGTATTCGACTGTGTGTGTGAAACAATGAAAGCCATCCCACGCCGTTCTGAAAGCCTCCATTCATGGCAGACCCGAGTCTTATGGTTCTCTGCAGTGCAAAAAAACTCAATGTAATTTTATCTCAAATTGTGTCACATAATTTCACTTTTTGCTTGAAACAACAGAAAATATCTTTTTATGGAACATGGCAAGAGCTGAGGTACATTTATTTATCTAACTCGTAATACTGTCACTTTGTATCCTCAAAATGACGCTGAAACAAGCTGAATAGAGGCTGAACAGTATCCATTACTTTGGCAATGAATCCAAAGACACCATGAAGACAAGGCAGTTTGGTTCCAAATTAACACGGATCAATTGTTAAATTTGCACTTTAGGCAAAAAATAATTTGGTAAAAGACAAGTCAAACCTTGTCTTGTCAATTCAAGGACACAATACGATAAAGCACCCAGTTTTTTTCATAATATTTTGTTAAACTATTGCTATAAGACTGTCAGTCAGCCTGCCATCCGGTGCAGGTTGCACTTGCTCCCTCGGCAGTCAGAATGAGTCCAGCTCCCCAGTGCCCCAGCTCAGAAAACTAGGAAACCAGCTCAGCCTGCATGACCCAATTAGAAACATCCCCTGGACGGTGGAGAAACATCAGTCTCTGTCCTATCCATCAAACAGCCCCATATGCCTGCTAAGAACAGCTCCAAACATTGAGTAACACCTCATGCAATGTTTTTAAGATTTCTCATGCTCTTTATTAACAGAATTCATTTTCACACCTACACTAGAAAGCTGCCCATTACAAACCCAATCTACAACTGCTGCTAAATAAGCTCCAGCACACTATTTACTGAAAGATATTTGCTGGACGGACTGAAGAAGAATGCTTCCCGGCTGGTCTAAGAACTTGAATCTGCAACCTTCCAGCCAAAAGCCCACAAAACAATCAATAAATCTGAGTTTAATGGGAGGCATGCAAAGTGACCCACATTGCCTGCAAATAAGGGCAATCAAGAGAGTGACGGCAGATAACATGACAGAGGAGCTACAGCCTGTAATTATGGGCAAAGATTAGAGAACAGGCTTGTGACTGAACAGTTTGAGAAAATCTGTTTAGAGGAAGTGAAGTATTTTGCACACTTTGAACAATTATGGAGCGGAGGTGGTGGTGACTGTACAGAGCAGATCTCAGGTATGGTTGCTTTCTCCCTGTATCTACTCCACAAAGACAGCATTGAATATTTCTAGACTACCTTGATTCATTTAAAGAAGACAGGACAGAGAACACTTCTACAGAGTGTTGTGTGTCTGTTTCGATGTCATCTTTGGTTTGTGGCTGCTGCTTAATGAAAAGGAAAGCAGGTCATTCAAGTCAAACTTAAAAAGCTCTCATTTTGTGGTTAGTTCAAAGGAATATTATTAACTGAAAACAACTCTAGGGCTTTTCGGATACACTGTGGCTTTCATGAGGAAGTAGCACAGGAGATTGCAAGAAGACTGCATAATACATTTCACTTCAAGAGTGCCTTGGAATGGCTTTTTTTTCTTTAAAAAAAATGATTAATGACAATATCTTAAATGAAGTGGCTGCGGTTAGTGCAGAGACCTACAGAGGGAAAGTTTCTCCAGCTCAATAGCTTTTATTTCCCCCTTGAATGTGTCATCATTATACTACAACTAGATTTTAAGTTTCTTAAATCCTTTATCAGGGTGCAGAGAGTCTAACCCATAGACTGCATATAAAGAAGGACGACTTAACAGCTCCCCAAAAGTGAAGCTAAAACATCTCAATCGCCCCCTGGTGGCTGGCAGTATAGGTCATAAATCCCACCCCCTCCATGTTAGAAGATGGGACGAGGCCAAACTGAAAAGTCAAAGAACACGTCAAATACATTTTTTACAAAGATGGTTTCTGTCATTTTAGGTAGTTCTTACCACGCTGATGTTTGTTCAAGTGTTCATTTTTCTGATAAGTTTAGTTTAATTAGTTATTTGATGTTATTAAAAGGCATTGAGACGTGCGGGATGAGGGTTTGTGACTGGCAACTGTGAGTGTGCTCGCGATTGGTTCAGGCAGGTGTATAGGCGGGAACTTGATACCACGGCTCCACCGCGGATTACCACTGCGCAGACTCTGGCTCCAAATGACGTCACCAGTGCAAGATGGCAGCACCCGTATCCGGGATATTTTGGCTTAATTTTGTACAGTAGGAGGAAGTGGAGACGCGTCGTCCATCTTTATATACAACCTCATGCTTGCCAACACCCAGTCTACTCGACACACCCACGGCAAAACATGTACACTACCAAAAAAAAAAAAAAAGGCAAAAGATCTATGTACCCACAGGGGAAAGGACTGAAAGTTGATTATAGTAATGGCCTATTATAGTAAGCCTATTCTACAGTTATAATGTAAGTCGTTTTGGATGAAGGCACTCTCAACATGATTGAAATTTACTTTAAAAAGGCCTAACCTCCCAGTCCTCACAGTAACATGCTGTCAACATCTGTCAGTTATGTTTCTTTTCAGAGTGAGCATTAGGTGCACTGGCTTGCATGTCAAGTAACAACAGTTGTTAACAGCTTGCCTGCAGAGAGTGGCTTTGCAGCCCTGGCACAACAGCCGGCTGTACCTCCTTCTCCTCTCTTTTGTGTGTGTGTGTGTGTGTGTGTGTGTGTGTGTCGCACTGCA
This sequence comes from Maccullochella peelii, assembly GCA_002120245.1. NCBI lineage: Eukaryota > Metazoa > Chordata > Actinopteri > Centrarchiformes > Percichthyidae > Maccullochella > Maccullochella peelii. The sequence goes on from LKNJ01001646.1 coordinate 153,839, forward strand.
GTTTGAGTGCCAGGCTGCCTTGCTCTCGCCTCCTTGAAAGCTCTTTTTCCTCTTTCAGTGCATGAACACACAGACCTGACAGTTGAACAAGATGAATATGTTCACCTTGTTACAGACAGACATGCAACATCAGGCACTAACAGACACACACACAAAGCCAGAAAGTCAAAAGGGACATCCAGACTGAGCAGCTGATATTCTCAGTGCTTTGTTCTTGGTGGCTGTTTTATAATTCCACATGAACACCAGAATGGCTAATGATCAGTGATTTTGCCTTCAAGATCAGCTACAGAAAATGGGGAAACAAGGCAACCCTGGTCATCACTTGAAAATGTTTCACTGATTATATAAGAACAATGGGTTTCCAGAAACTACAAAACATGGAATAACCATGAGTGGACACCAGTTGCCTCAGTGACTGCATGAACACAAATGTACAAACATGCACACGTAGTGGAGAAGGAGGGGGCTAATCTCCCATCTACTTTGGTAATCCACCACATAATCACCTCTCACCCCAAACATGCGTGTGTGTTCATAAAGACCCATCTGGACCCAGACTGGCAGGCATTTGCTGACAACTGCATTACTGTCTTACTTCATGGATTTGTGTTTGTATGCCATGGCATCCTCTTTACAACCTGTCCAAATCTGCTGAAATACTGTAACATACAAGAAATCATCTGACCATATAACACAATGTGGACAAAATACACCTCCCCCACATCACTCATATGAAAAAGGTATAGCTAGAATTTGAGAAAATAGTTGTATTGGGTGGCTGAAATAATGTTTCAGTGTAATGACAGGACCATCAATATGCTTCTCTGAAACATCTAATCCCTTGTTCTTGTTGTTTCACTAATGCCACTACGCCAGCTCTTTTCCCTGCTTCACTGGGAGAGGACAGACGGCTTCTGATGAGATTAAGAAGATCATAAGCACAGGATTAGTGATTAGCATCTTACTTTCAGGGATTTCTCATTGAAGCTGTGTGGTGCTGATTTATGTACTGGCAAAGAAGGAGCTTCAATCAAACTGTAAAAGCTACAGCATCCAATTTTGTACTGCTACAGCTCAGCTGAGCAGAACATAGACGGTTATGTTGTGGCTTGTTCAATCAATAACGCTGTCGATGCTTTAATTTGGGCAACATAAATAAATGACAAACTACTACAACTGTGGCTAATAAAGGATATTTAACAAGGATAAACATAATAGTTTGAGTCTATTAAAGTTCATGATTAGCAGCATCTTGCACTATTGAAAATGGCTAAATGCAAGTACACGCATTCCCCCCGAAGGGATCCACAAAAGACAGAAACTTAATGTCAACTGAATAAACTGTCTTTGCATTGCATTTACATTGCAACCCCTATCTTGTAAACACTATTTTCTATTTACTCTGCTCATTAAATTAGCACAAATCAGACTAATTATCCATTCTGTCCAAATTGCTTAAATATGACTGTACTTAACTACGACCATAAACACACTGACAGCAGATGTCATAAAGTTAGAGAGAGAAACCAAGTGAAAGACTTGGGCAGCTGAAATTAATCATGTCCATGTTTCAACTTAATTCTCGTCCTGGAATAATACACTAAACTGTGTACTCTAAGCTCATCATTCAAGCTACACAGTGGGGGGGGGGGTTGTGGTAGACCATGGATTTCCAGCTCATCAGAGCATTAAGGTGAGTGATGAAGGAGACATCCTCAGTCTAACCTAAACCCTTCTCTGACAGATGCTTCCTTCTAAAATAACATTCTTCCATGTCTTGTAGTCATAGCAGCACATCTCATGTACTTTGAGCACTCAACACATCAGTCCATTCTGTACGAAAGAATGACAATGCCCCCAAACTGGGAATGAGATCATGGATGAATTCAGGAGCGACTCTTCTTTCTAAGCACATGGCACTGGCTTTCCAAAACAGCCCGGGGCAAAAACAGAGAGGTGCACTGCATTGCATTTCTCATTTTCAGTTGATATCATGACATCCAATAAGGAAAAGAGCCTCTGGGGCAGATTCAAAACATAAAAATTTTATAGCGCAGGCATTAAGCTGATCCTCTTTTTCAGAGCAACGTGTGTCACTCAAGGACATTTTGGCAGGACAAATGGCTGTTGATGGATGTGCATTGGTTTCTGTAAGACTGACCTTGTGATCTTTTGGTCAAGGGCCGGTTTCGCCAAACACAAAGCTACTGTATCACAACGCTCTTTGAAAATCAGACAGGGGTATACATCAACTGTGTCTAAGAACTATGAAGTATCTAATCACATTTGCAAATGCATCTACATTCAAGTTTGTCAATCAGCTGGTGCCCAACAGGCCACCAAGCCCCTAAATTTGGTGGCCGAAGGACATTTTTTGGTGGCCCAAATCTAAAAATAAAAATAATACAGAAAAGGCAATTTAACACAACTTAACACAGCCTTCCTTAACTGTGACACTTCAATTAATTAAAAGACATTAACAGAATGAAAATATATTTTTATAATATTTATTTTAATTGAAAACTCAAGTTCTTTGTAAATATATGGTACATATATTCTCTCACAGTCTCTTAGTTCTCGGTCTCGGTTAACGTGCTGGGATTACTAAAACATCATAACTATTTTATATTGAAAAGGGAACAGTGTGTGTGTGTGTGTGTGTGTATATATATATATATATATATAAATAAGAGAGAGAGATAAACATGATGAATGTCAGTTATTTCTTGCACTCAGAAATAACAGCACCCTCTGACTGCTTTGCTCCACACAGCACTCAAAACAGAATTTCAACCAAATCTGACCCAGTCCCAAAACCTTAATTTAGTGTTATATTGTTGACACAAATGTACAACCACTATTCAAATAACCTGTTTTGCTAAGAAACCCCAATGCATCTTACACCAAACTAGGGATATGGAAGTGTGGAGAGATGAGAGGATCGTGCATGAGGATCCTCATCAGTGTTAAAAACTCTTTGGGTTCTTGGCAACTATTACCGTCTTTTCCCCATTTGCTTGGCTTGGTTCATGGTTTCCTGGCTCCTTAACTCAAAGTTTCCATAGCAAACACCAGGAGCTGTTATCAAGTCTACTCCCATTTGGCACTTTAACCTGATATACTCATTCCAGTCGGATTAGGTTGGTCCCTATTGTCAGTATTTAACATTTGCATGGTGACTGATTGAAACCGGTTTAGCAGTGTAGTCTAGTGTCTAGAGCATGTCTTCCATTGCCCCTTTGCATGGGACTTGGTACATGATTTATACCTTTGCAAAATATGTTTTTCTGTTTCAGTTATAACTTAAAAGAACAAATACTAAAACAAGGCCGGAAACCAGTTGTAGCTGCATTTTGCAGTACCAAAAACACTTGTACGTTAAATCAAGACTGTCCTCTCCAAAAATACGACCTTATAGGTCGTCTGTGCGAGCAGCTTATTACGACCCATATTTCCGTTTATTGTTAGCCGGCAACCTATGAAGAGCAACAAAGTTTGCGTAGGGAGGAGGCCAGGGTGGATAGATGGGTCAAACAACACAAGACTTTCACCCAGGGGACCGTTGTTCATGTCCTGTGTGAAACCAAAAGTTGAAACGCTGACTTATTTTAACTTATGTACATAACTTAACCAGGTGTTTAATATTGTTACCATGACGACGAAGGTCCGGGTACGCCTTTATAAATGTCGTTTTAGGAGTCACTGACAAACAACCTACTCTGTCATTTCGGTTGAAGGACTTGTTGCTTCAATCCCAAGATAAATACTGTGAAAACTCAGTGATATCTACGCTGAATCTAATAACATGGATCAGTCTGGTGATTTGACTGTCGGGTGAATGATATCACTGGAATGATATCAGTCATTGATATGTAGATGATATCACTTTCCCTTTCAGGCATGTCACAATGGAACATTGTATTATTCACAGCCCCTTAGACATGCCATGACTGGGAGAGACAGAGGTGGGGGTTCGGGGTTAGAGACGAGACACTGAACATGTTAAAACAAGCTCCGGAAAAAATACATCTTGCAAAGAAATTTTTTTTTTGTTATTTGTATGTGTTTTCTTTGAATTGATGTTATCCCCCAACCTGCATTTTTCAGAAATTGATATTATGCCTTATGTTGATGTCTTTGGCCTCTTTGTTGTATAGACTAATTTGTTGATGTATACTGTAACTTTTGTGCGCTTTTATTGTTTTATGTACTGGGTGAAAGGAAGCTTGCTCTCAATGGCCCTCCCTGTTTAAATAGAGGTTATAATAATTTAAATTATGATTTTTTTGCTTCATAACACAGCTATATCAAGCATTAACAAGAGGCTGAGCGCCATCTTCAGACAACTAAACAGCCATGTAAACAGTTTTTCATTTTCACCATAAAATAAAAAGGGAAATGAAATCACACTAATGACCATGAGATGAGATATTGCAAAAAGTACGCCAAGAACACTAACCACACTGATTTTTGTTGCAATCAAATTGTGACCCTTTTCTGCACAAAACTTGAAACATGAACAGACATCGCACATTTAATACCTGATAATTGCAAATATGCAGGCACAGAGAAGAACACACTGACCCCTTATATCAATAACCACCAAAGATAATTTGTTGAGATTCCATTAGTAAATTATGACTGTTTGATTTAACTGTGATAGAGCTGAAATTATTAGTCAGTTAATCGATTAGACAATCAACAGAAAAATAATTGATCATCAACTATTTTGATAATCAATTAATGGGAATGAAACGGAAAAAATAGCACAAAAAATCTCCAATTTCTCAGGTTCTAGCTTGGATTTGCTGCTTTTCTTTATCATATATCATAGTAAGTTGAATATATTTGGGTTTTAGTCTCACAAAACAAAACATTTATGGATGTCACCTTGGGCTCTGGGAAGTTTTTTTGAAATTTCATAAACCAAACGAGTAATCCATTAATCAAAAACATTATCAGCCAATTAATTGAGAATGAAAATAATAGTTGTTTGCAGCCTTAAACTGTGATAGTTACGACTGCAGACAAGAAACTACACTCAAACTACAAGCATATGTGCAGAGACGGTTCAAGATGGCCTGCCCTTTTGTGCAGACACCAGTGCAGACTCAGCTGTTATGGCAAAGCAAGTTTTAAGTCATGTACTGTATTCTAAGCTGTACAAGACAGTTTGTCTGGCAACACAGCGCAACTGCCTGTCTATAAAGATCTCGTTCATTATTTTACACTGTCTGCTTTTAGTATGATTGACTCCCCAAGGAAAACCAGCAACCAACATAAAATACTTCAGTAAGTTAATCTCTCATACTTGGCTTTGTTTATAACTGACACTATATCTTATTACACTCCACGTGCCAAACTGGGTTTGCTTTGCTTTGCTAGCTTTCAGTTACTTAATTGAAACTTTTTCCATTTGTTCCAATGCACACATACTATTTATCAGTTGGATGTCTTTTCTCCAGAAATGTCTTTAATCATAACAAGGTGAGTGATGAAATTACGCAACTCTGAGTTATTCTCTCACAGTTGTGCTTTGACATGAATTTGCTAACGGCAAAATAGTCCTCAACCACCATTCAGAAGAAAGCCAATTCATCAAACCACTAAGATGTGTGCTGGGGAAAACAGCCAGTCAGATAATTTCAGTGGGTTTCCATTCATACAAACACCCTGTGGCTCTATGACACAAATCAATCACCTAAGAACTGAAGGTTTCCAGCCTCATCAAAGGGCCAGACAGTCTCTTCTGAAGTTCAGAAGAGCCTAAACACCGTCATTAGCGACAGCGTTGCTGACGAGATGGTGAGAGGAAACAGCGGGCAAGGAGGTGATGAGTGCAGGTGTGAATGCTACATCAAGGTGTCAAGGTTTTACAGACAGGGCCGTTGGTTGCCATTTGTCTGAGCTCAGTTCCCATGGTGACACATTTGAGAGGGTTATTTTGTAATTCAAAGTAGACAATAACGGTTACTTTAGAGCTGCAACTAAGTTATTTTCATTATTGATTAATCTGCTGATTATTTTCTTGATGAATCGATTCATCAATAAAATGTAAAAATAAAATAGTGAAAAAATGGCATTAACAATTTCAGAGAAATGAAGCAAAACATGAAGCAAGCTGAAGATTCAGTTTACTGCTCCCTTTGAGCAACACCAAATGACTATATTTTCTCATCTAGCAAAGCCATTCAGTGCAAAGAACATGAAAGAACATAATCATCATTACTTCTTTGTGATTGCATGGCAATAGTCTCCTTTTCAATTCCTAGAAAAAAACTGTGATCTATGTAGCAAAGTCATTTACAATGCAAACCCTCCCATCATTACTTTGTCAAAACATGTGCAAAGAATTACTTTAGGTATATAATATAATAAATGTAGGACATGTATGATAATAAGGATAAGTCCATTTACTGTTACGGTGGTGCTACGGCGATCTAGAGGGTAAAATAGTAGTTTCTAGTCTGGATGCAACTATGGCGGGACCACCAGAACATGTTGACAGAGAAGCATAAATCTGGTATTCAACAGCAGTTTCAAGGGTCTCTGTGTGGTTAGCTAGAGAACAGCAGAGTTCAAATTATTCTCAACTGCCAAAACAAACCAAAATTAAAGAGTAACAGCTCCAGGTTATTTATAAAAAAATAAAATTAAAAATTAAAACATCATCCCAAACACACCTGGTGTGAACAGGCCCTAAAATACAGTGATCAAACATGCCTCTGGAAGACGTGTCTACGTTAAGTGACTGTTTTCTTGTAACATGGTAACCATTGTTTAAAATGTCCCACCTTTGGAAGGTGACAAAATTGAGATGCCTTTTCAATCAAGAATTTAATATACTGCACATATGGGTCTTTGACAAAATATAAACAGTTCCAATTATTATCAACAGCTAAGAGTACAAACCTAAAATCAAACAAACAAGAGGACAAAGAACAGGCAAAGAGAGTGAAAGTTTAGTTTCAAACCAAGAATGTAAGCACACACGTCCACTGCGAGGATGCTGGATGGAGTTTCTTTGCACGTTTTGATTAACCACTGACAATACATGGAAAACAGGGGGACCCATTTTTATAATCTCTAGCCTCAAGTCCTGACATCATATGTGACACAGCAGTTGAATATAAGCAGTCAAACAGGGGCCCTTGGGATGCTGACTGAGGCTCCGTGTCGTTTTATTAATTCAGGAATCAGTGACCTGTCTCTGGTTCCCTCAGGTGACTGGAGGACCGTCACCAAGTGTGTACTGAAGTCAGTCCCCGTGGGGGAAGAGTGATAGAGGAACAACAACATGGGAGTGCTATCAGTTCACTCCTGCCTTTTCAGCTCTCGGCCCTGATCTGCCTCGGAGATTCTAGGTCAGTAGTGGCTTTTTAAAGATTTGATATGTGCCTCCAAGGAGTTTGGTGCTGCTAAATAGGCCTGTAATGGAGCCTGACACTCTTAAAGAGGATCTGTCATTTTCAATACTACTTTGAGATCTCATATATTTGGATTAGTTTAAACACAGTATGGTAATAACGACACACAAATACATATCTGTTAGTAAGTTGTTAGTAAGATATCCAGAGTTGAAAACATCAAAAAAATACAAGTCTTTAACTAGGCAGATGTATAAAAAACAACAGACATTTCACTCTTTAGAGTGTAAAGATTACTGTTATTGTCTTGGTAATACAAAGGCAAGCAGTCAAGCTGCAGCAATGAGAAATCTGACTGTTTGATGCATTAAATATAACACTATAAATGATCGGTGGAACAGTCCAACCAATACAAATGCAGTGTGGCAGCTGATGATAATAAAGATTAAATAAATACGCAGGGATGCAACAATATGGCTTAGCCAGTATCACTATCTAATATTTGCCCTATGCATGCTGACCAATATAGACACTATTAAGAGTCTTAGTACAGGTGCTACACAGGGAAAACTTGTTAGACATACCTGGTTCCAAGTAATGAATGGGATCTACCAAACATTGGATCTACCAAATATCTGTCTAGTAATGTCATCAATAAGAATATTGATGTGACATCAGCTTTTTTCAAGCTGGTGCAGTGGTTAGCACTGTCGCCTCGGCCTCACAGCAAGAGGTTTCTCGACCTCTAGTCGGCTGAGGCCTTTCTGTGTGGAGTTTCCATGGTCTCCCCGTGTCCGCGTGGGTTCTTTCCGGGTACTCCGGCTTCCTCCCACCATCCAAAGACATGCAGGTTTATTGATGATTCTAAATTGCTCGTAGGTGTGACTGTGAATGTTTGTCAGCCCTGTGATTAGCTGGCAACCAGTCCAGGGAGTTTTGTCTCTCGCCCAATGTCAGCTGGGACCCTTGAGGGTCTACTTAATACTTATGTTAAAAACTGTGCGTTTTTTTTTTGTTTTTTTTTTAATGGGTTTTGGTAGGAAACTACAAACAAAAAGAAAACAGAATAAGATTCATGTTAACTGAGAAAAGCAGGAACAAGTGGGAAATAATATGTGGTGAGGGTTCTCTGCGCAGACCACAAAAATAACCTTCGAAATAAGCTGCAACAAACAATTATTTTCATTATAGATTAGTCTGCCGATTATTTTCTCGGCTAATCATTTGGTCTATAAAAACACTAGTAAAATAGAAAAAAATGCCGATCACATTTTCCCAGGGCCCAACAGTTCAACAGTTTAAGACTAATAATATTCAGTGTTAACTTTTTTTGAAAAACATTACTTAAATGATTAATTGAGTATCATAAAATCGTCGATTGACAAATTGACTAAAAATTTCAGCTCTACTGTCAACCTTTTGTTTTTGAAACAGGTGATGACAGGTGATTTAAGTGTGGTTGTAACAGCTAATCAAGGTTATAAAAAGGTAGCACCCAAAGGCCAGGCATTCAATGTGCCAATGATTAGTTAAATGTAAATGAGGGAATAGTATAGGGGACCCGCAGTCCTTTCTTGTGCAGAGGTCCCATAATCCTTAGCAACACCCCTGCTACACTGAATCCCTCACTTTATCAAACACTTTGTTTTAAAATCTGAGCCTTTATGTAAACCCGCAAAGCTGTGACTGCATTCCACTAACATGCAACAGATAATCTGCCAGTCCCCGGTGTTTTGAAGGCTGACGATAGGAGAGGACTGCAGGATGACAAAGTCAAATGCAATGGGGGCAGGCAAGTGTCGTGATTGAAATTCTCCCAGAACAAAACCTCGTTTGTGTGATTATTGTTCACCAGGCTCGCAATGAGGCAAAAATCCATTCCACATGATGCATTCATTGTTTTCAGCCAAACACGCACCAGGCCACACAGCAGCCACAGATACTGTACAATGGCCCTCACCAGAAACAACTGAAAGCCTGCTGCAACATTTAGGAGGGTTTAGTACAAATAAGTGTAACATCCTATTTGGGATATTACGTATTATTGTAGTTTAGTTATATCATTAGAGGTTAAAAATGTAACTTTCACCGTATTGAGTTTCTCAGAGGTAAGTTATTATAGGAATGTTACATTGCAGAAGATTAAAATACCAATTAATTCAACATATTAGCAATAAATGCTTTACTGAGCAACCAGCACACTGTAACTCACCACAGGAACTTCACCGGAATATAATTGGGATTTTTCACAGAATCTGGGTCAAATTATTGCAGTCTGAGTCACCTTTCAACAGGTGACGAAGCAATAAAATCAAACTGCCGTTTAAAGGAGAATGGGCTGTAGATACAGGCTGCAAAGCAGTAACTAAGGCCACACGATGACAACAAAACACCTGCGCAAAAGGGAGGCTAAGCGCTGAGGAGTTAATACAGTATTTGGACTCACCTCTATCCATTTCTGCGCCTCCTGAAACGCGGAATCTGCGGCCGACTCGGTCACAGGGTGATGCTGATGAGACGGTCCTATGTCTGCAACCGAACTTGCCATTGGCGAAGAGGTTCTGCCCTCCAACTATTAAAGCCTGTAAAAATGTGTAACAGCAGCTCAGTGCCGCGTTATTCCACCAAAATTAGTCGTGAACCGTGTCGGTCAGACCCTTTCTCCTTCTTCGGTTGTAGGTGTTGCAGCAGCAGCACCGGCGTGGCGAACGAACCAGTTCCTGCTCTCCGGTATCTCTCCTGTTGGAGTCTGTGGGTAGACAACCAACTGTCAAGTCAGCCAGAGTCACTTACAGAGCTTCCGGTGTGACGGCTCAAAATAAAAGCTTTAGTAGAGGAACATACTGCATAATAGGGCGAATTCAAATTTCACAGTATTACAATAAATGTGATAAAAGTCACACTTTGTCACTTCCTTTAAATGCCCCGTAATTTGGATCATTTCAGCATTTGCTCAAAGAGAACTAAGCTGTAAAATAGAGGTTACCTGGTGTAACCCCAGTTCTATGAGTATGTGCTCTGCCCTCTAACGGGCTTCACTATTGGTTTATCCCCTCGAGGCTCCGCCTCGTCAGCTGATCAAAGTCCATGTACTCACCGCCCCCGGGGGTAGCTCCTCCCCTATAAGACCCTTGGTCCACACCTTGCTCGTCTCCCTTGAAACTTCAGCGACTATAGTCATGGCCACCTGGGGACGGTGATTAGAGGGCCTCGCATGTACTCATAGAACTGGGGTTACACCAGGTAACCTCTATTTCTATTTCGTACGTGCTCTGCCCTCTAACGGGCTTCGCTATTGGTTACCACCTAAGGCGAAGGCCGTAGGGATGAGATGTACTCCCAGCTGGGCCTAACCCTGCCGAGAGCAGATCCCTCTAGTAGTACCCCCAGTGACGCATCATCCCCCGGAGAGATGCACCAACTTTAAGGGTACTGCTACCACGGTGAAGTCAGGCCTGATCCTCAGTCGGTGGCTCGCCCAGACGTGCGCCAAGCACGGAGTGAGCCACAGAACTGGCAGTCATGTCTCTCAGATATGACTGACAGCCCAAGCCAAAGGTGTCTGTGGCCCACCTGCGCCGCACACATCGAGCAGCCACCCATGATCGTCAGCGCCTGAGACATCCGAAGAAAAGCAGCCGCGGTGGTCTGAGCCTCAGTTATCTCAGACTCCAGCAGCTCCGTCCGGTGATGTAACAGGCGGTCCATGGACCCCGCCAGGAACGCCATATTATTTGCTAGCGCGACTACCTGAGCCGCACCAGCATAGCATCAATCAAGAAACCCCGCCGTCATCCTGTCCCTCTCGGCAGGGAGCTATGGTCGACCCTGCCCCGGCCAGAAACAAGCCTACGGGACGAGGCAAACCCTGACCTCGTCCTCGATGGGAGGGACACCCCGGCCCCATTCCCAGCCCTTGACAGTGGCATCTGGCGCATAAGCCATTGTCGGTGGTTTAGCCCTCAGTGGCGCTTGCCAGTCTCGTTGAGCATGGCCAAACACCGGTGTCATCTTGGGGACCGTAACACAGGGCCGGGGCTTCCCCTTGGGCTGACCGAGCAGGCCCGCGGTGAAATCCACCATGGGAGCTCTGGCAGGCTGCTGTGGAGGTAGAGGACACTCCATCCTAGCCGCCGCTGATTCAAATAATCCTGGCAGATCATCCAACGGGTACCGATGTCCCTCCGGTACGCTGTCCTCGCCAGTCTCATCAAAGAGAGTGGCAGGGTCCTTCTCCTCAAACACCCGCCGGTCATCTTCCTCATCATAATCTGCCCAAGACTTGCGGCAAGCCGACGCTCCCTGCATGGCTAAACCCGAGCTAGCATGGAGAGAGCGAATGGACTCGAAAAAGCGGCGAGGAGACGAAAAGGGAGACGAGCAAGGTGTGGACCAAGGGTCTTATAGGGGAGGAGCTACCCCCGGGGACGGTGAGTACATGGACTTTGATCAGCTGACGAGGCAGAGCCTCGAGGGGATAAACCAATAGTGAAGCCCGTTAGAGGGCAGAGCACGTACGAAATAGAAGTTAAACTGGAGGGCAGTACAAATTGGAATAAGCATAAGAGAAGTAGCTAAAGTTAGTAATTCAGTTCAGTTAGTAGGCTAATACATTAGCGTTAGCCAACATAGTTTGCCTATCACATGTTAACAGCGCCACTTGGTGCCTTACCTGTACCTAGAGACTTCTACGTTAACATTGGAGTCAGATAACTTTAGTGTCTGTTTCTCAGATAAATGGCCAAACCCTCCAGGTCATTCACAACACTTGACCTTCCATTTCCAGATTCCTCAAAGACTCTGAAATGAAAAATATTCCAATGGCTGCACAATTGAAAAGGTCTTTGTTTTTCAAGTTGCAACTCTTTTAGTTTCGCAAACACCAATGGCAACCGGAAGTGAATTGTGCATCTTTTTTTGGCAGTACAAACCAACAAGAAATGTAACCGGAAATTGAATATTTATTTGTTCGTTTTGTATGATTAAGGAAAATATGAACTCATTAATGAATAAGAAATAGTACAAACTAGAAAATTAGGTCAATGAAGATATGTGAACGTGATAGTAAAACGTTTAATTTCAGAGCAGGTGCTTCATGGCTTAGCCTAATGTTTGTTTGGCTGAACAAAACAGTGATAAACCTCAACATTTGTTAATAAAAATCTTTGTTAATGTCCAGCCTAATATTTTTGTTTAAACTGCACGAATTTGTAGGGGATTTGGAAATGTCATCAAAGGGGCGGAAAGCAAACATCACCTAATAACTGCTAGCCTCCTTACTATGCTAACCCAGTATCATGAATGGTTTTGCATGAATGTCAATTAAAATTTTGTGCTATTTCCATGTATACTTTAAGCGTGTTTGTCTTTTGCCAGTGAACTATAGCTATGTCAGGCAAGTTTTCCTACCCGCTGGCCTAAACTTTAAACGCACACCAGAACTAATGTCATTGTTTACAACTCCAACGTGATAATGCCACCTGTAGGTGTTACTTCTGCCCATTGGCTTCCCCTCCTCCATCCATTTGTTTAGGCTCTTATTTTGGCTACAGAACAGCTTTGCTTCCGGTAGTGATCTTGCTGTTCCTGGCTAACTTGATGCAGCTGGACGGACAGGACCTGCACTCACCGCAATATGATTCGCTTCTATGGCCAAAAATACACAGCGCAGCGCCGCTCCGCCACTAGCAGTCAATGAGGGCAGCAACACACTGGGGATCCTACACCCACTTTCACTATGTGGGGCAACTGAGAGAGCAGAGAGTTCACTGATTCAGAGCAAAGGCACCAAAAACAAAGGGTCAACTCTGACCTCCAGTCGTTGATCATTATGAGGCAATTAACAATTTACAAAACTATACTATTTAGAAAATGTTTCTTTATCTGTGTTAATTAATCTATCTGCATATCACTTCCATATCACTTCTGGTTCTAATGATGGTTATTGTGATTAGTTGGTCGAAAAACAATTATTAAATTCAATTTTGCTTGAAAAAAGTTGGGTAAACTAAGTTCACCTGGGTTTCCCAACACCAGGCCTATGCAAAAATATTAATAATGAAATGGTTGACATGACAATCTGTAGAGGCTAAGGTGGGAAAACTATTTGAATAATTATTTTAGAAAATTCCTCTATAGCTTAATGGTAAATTCAATTCCCTCAGTCAGTTATATCTTAATTCTCGTTGCAGGGTCATTGTTATGACTTTTTTTTTGAGGGGGGTCATAATAGATTGTGTATTGATAGTTTTTGCTCTGGAAAATGCCAGTGCTTCAACACAGGCAAAATGCTCAATAAGATCCTCTAGCTGGCAACAAAACATGAGCAAGCTCCCACTTGAACCCCAGGAAACGTTGTTTTGTAATCTGTAATCTGCATCTTAAAAAAAATGTTGATTTTTTTTTTTCATGCCTAAAGAGCAATAAAAACACTTAGGAAAAAAATCCTGACTGAGGCTGTCATAATTCATGCATGAAAGGGTTAAATTTGATATCTCACCATCTTCCCACCTGTAAACACGGTCAGCTGTGTTCGCTGGAGTGCACAACCAAGCCAGAAGTCTTTTTCAAGACATTTCTAACAGCATTTAAAGTGAAATACATTCCCACTTTGGTTAATGAAATCATTTCTAAAGAACAGCCTACATAATAAGTCAGCATGATCAGGGAGATTTCTCAAAATGAAAGGCCACACACACATAATTTCAACATTTTCAAGCTATTCCTTTATGAAACTGTATCCTATACCCAAGGTCCCAAGGTTAGATGATACCAATCAAGACTTTTCCAGGACCTGTAGACACTGTTGTGTCCACAGACTTGGTGATGTTTCTACATCTTTGCTGACCTCTTGTGGAATAATGCAGCAGTACTGAAAAGTAGGAGGAGGAGCTTCCCAGGCAGGCATACTGTGTGTGTGATCATTTGCAATGAGGGAGTATTCACTTGCCACTCCTCTCTTCTGTTCCTGACGTTTCTATTTCCTGGATACCATAAACAGTTTAGTGTGGTTTTCTTTCACGTCAGCTTTGTCCCACAATACCTGCATATCTAAGAGAAAATCATGGTTTGTTTCTCAGCAGCCCGGCTGTTTTCATTATGCTGCTCACCTTCTTGACAGTCCCATCTGTGTTTGACAGGAGGCACTCTTAACCTGGACGGGCAACAGGGCAGTTGGGCAAGTATTACACCTCTACTGGTAATATGTTATTACTTCTGGCTCAAGAAATCTGTTCAATGTCCTTTTTAAAATGTTCATTTTCTTTGTTAAAAATGTTTTAATAAGCTACTAGAATATCCATAATCCACATTCTTCCAATTTTAAACTAAAACACCATTAATTACACATTTTTATTGATGTAATATTGTTAGAAGCATTGTAATAAAGTTGTATATTCAGTCGTTTTTTATTCTAAGAGGCAGTAGCTGATAAATCAAGGACAGTGCCTCTAATAAAGAATAGGATTAAAACTTGGAGCGGTTTTGCAAAAAATAAACATGTTAATTATATGTAGCCCTAAATCTTGACAGAAAGGGTCTTTCTTTCTGCTATTTGGATTTTTGAACAAGTTTGTTCCACTGTGTCATGCGTGGTATATCACCAAAAAGCATGCTTGTGGTTGTTTATTGTCCTCAGTGCCTGTAAAATGAGGCACATTTATGGAACCGCAAAGATACACTGAGCTCGCAAATGAATGTTCATACCACATCACTCGGAGTGTTTACTCTTTGTAGGAGGCAGTGTGTTGTATTTACTAAACTGAGAGTTGATTGTTGATCCAAAATGCTTTGGTGGTTGGATGGTTGAGAGTCTGCAGGTTTTTGCTCCAGCTTCACAGCAGATATATTCAGTTGAAGCACTTGCTGTAGTATTTGGTTGGAAGAAGAATTTGCAGATTCTGTCTTTCATGACACACAGTTTGACATTCTGCATTTAAAAGTTGGAATGATTTAGCAATTGAAACATTTTTAGGGGCTCATGTCAACTCAAGAACCATATTGTGTCTGCAGGGGGCACCAGAGGCTGGTGTTTTTCTAATTCTTTACTGGTTGCCAGTTAAAAAATTACAAATGATACAAAACATAAACTGCTTAATCCACTCCCCAATGCCATCAATAATTAAGTGATTAAGTGTATGACTGAGCATCAAACCAGCTTTTTGACAATTTGAGTTGTGTCCCCAGTGATAGTAACAAGGACTAGTCATAATAACTGGAGAAACACATATACTGTACAAAGTACTGTCATAATGTCCCCAAATGCTACCCTTTCAAACTCAAGTGTGAACATGGTAAACATTCAACTTTTGCATGCCAACATACAGAACATTTGTTTTTTTAAAACTTATTTTTATTTTTTAACTTCCTCGCAGCTTTTGAAATGTGGCTCATGGTCGCTTCTGTCCCGCTGCTTCCTGCCATCATCATGGTTTCCAGACGCTATCGTGTCAAAGTTGCCGCGCTGTGCCGCCGAGCTCTGGCCTGGGCACTGAGGCTGGTGCGAGGGAGAGTGTGTGTGAGGAGCACCCACACCTTTGTGTTCTCCAAATGCACCCATGGCAAAGTTGACAGCGTCCTGGAGACCTTTGACCTTTTCGCTGACGCACACCCCTCCCTCTGCATCAGCCCACAGATTGGTCAGTACGCATTAGAATCACTTTAGTGCATTAAGTTGAAGGACAAAAGACAAAAAGTCAAATCTCACGTCTTAATATTGGTTCAAACATAACAGCCTTAGAAACATCACTGCAGTTGAATCTGGAAATCTCACACTAGTTCAAGACTAGCACCAACACCTGAGAACATTTGATGCGTTTCCAGGAACATGTGGCTAAAGTTAAATGTAGTCCGAGTGCATTACAGGTCCTCTTTAGTCCCTACACCAAAAGGCTATAACACAGAAATCCTGTGGAAGCTCCTGAGACCATTCACAGTGCATTGGTGCACACTCTACACACAGGGGCGCTTATTGGTTTTAAGTCATGATTCAGAGTCAAAATCTGGAGTCAATTAAAAAAAATAATAAAATAAAAAAAATACAGTTGCAAGGCAAGTTTGACATTGACTTGAATGTGACTTTGTAAATATGAGTCTGCAACTCGAGTGCCCATCTCTGGTGCAGGGACATGAACAACACAGTTAAGACTACAAGGTTTGACTAAAGACTTCAGGCCATCTTTGATCTTTTTTGTTGAAGCTACTGAGATATGATTTCTTTGGTCGATGTACGTACATCCTAAGTTGTAGTGTGTAATCTGTAATGTTTTGGGGTTTCTTTGCTACAAACTCCTCACCGTGGTGTTTCTGCACGGCCCTTCACCTGTTAGTCAGTTAGTGTAGGTCATACTGTGATGTTTTCTTTAGAGTTTCTGTTGATAAAAGTTGAGTTTCTGAAGGTGGCGCTCTATACTTTGGCTGTTGGCCATTATGGCAAACAATGTTTTTGCAAATAAATCTGAAATGTAAATCAAAATTCACATTATTTCTATTAAGCATTCATGCTACTTTATATTTCACTACAACTCCAAGGGAAATATTGTACTTTTTACTCTGCTACATTTATTTGATACCTTTAGTTACTTTTCAGATTCAGATCTATCCATCCATTATCTATACCGCTTATCCTCAGAGGGGTGGGGGGGCGCTGAAACCTATCCCAGCTGACATTGGGCAAGAGGCGGGGTACACCCTGGACTGGTCACCAGTCAATCACAGCATCAGGGTGTGTAGCCAGGAACGGCAGGAGAAAGACCCAAATGCAGACAGTTGAGGAGGCTCAAAGCAGTTTCAAGGGTTTATTAAAACGCTTACTTGAGATACAGGAAGGCAGGCAACAGGCAAATAAACAGGTGAGTCCAGGTTTGGGAGACAGCCGGAGCACAAGGAATAAATCCAACGCGGGTACATGAAAACTAGGCACAAGGAACACTCACTGAACACATCTAACACAGTACAATAACCCAACAGAGAACAAAGGAAAAGGACAGGTATACATAGGAAAAGGCTAACGAGGGAATCAGAGGCAGGTGAGTAACCGGGTGAAGACAATCAAGGATAACGACACAAGAGCAGGAACACACAGGAAACAAGATTACAAAATAAAACAGGAAACTAAAGTCCAGACCCTGACACACAGGTTAATTGACATTCAGATTAATAATACAAAATATAATCAACAATAAATTAGGATGTATTTTTATGGATAGAAATAAGACTTTATTGATCTCCAGGGGGAAATTCACAAGCTACCCGGCAGTATATATAGTAATAAATAAGCTCCACCAGCTGCAACATTAAAGTAAGGTACACATTAATGATCAATAATTATAATTTAATAATATAATATACATTATTCTGATATTGGCTTTTACTTTTTGTACTGTAAATATATTTTGATGCTCATACTTTTGTAAATTTTAAATGCACTGTGGTATTGGTATTTTTACTTAAGTAAAAGATCTGAATACTTGTTCCACCACTGACAATCTCACACATCATTACTTAAAAACTGGTGACAGTCTGTGTAACTCTGTGTAAATGAACTGTAACACTGGGAATTCACTCGACTGTGTTAATTTATGCATTCATGGAGGCACGGTAGCACCAACAGGACTTTACTCTTCTGGTCAAAGCCGATGTAGAAATCAACACCCCCCCCTTCCTGTCATCTCTCCTAGGTGAGGCAATGGATGAAGTGGTGAGGCGTGTGCGTCCCTCCCTAGTGTTGGAGCTGGGCACACACTGTGGCTACAGTTCTGTCCGCCTGCTGCGCCTGCTGCCCCCTGCTGGCAGACTGATCACGGTGGAGCTGGACCCACTCACAGCAGAGCTAGGAGAGGAAATCATACTTGTAGCTGGCTTCAAACACTCCCAGGTACGCCCAGGGAATACTCGCTTTTTACTTTACTGCATTCAAATAAAAGACAAAGTGGCAAACTCATCGCTCATAACAGGAAACCTCATCATCTATCTGACATTCTAACCCCTTTTCCTGTGCTCTTCTGGTTTTTTGCAGTTCCAGGTGTTGACATCTAGCTCAGCTGAGGCCATCCCAACATTGCATCCTTTTCTTGAGCCTGATCGAGGGACCAGCGAGGGGTTCAATCTGGTGCTGATGGACCATGACCCCCAGCAGTACCTTCCAGACCTGCTGGCTCTGGAGAGAGAGGAGCTCTTCAGCCCCTCTGGCTGCTCTGTCCTTCTGATGTACAGGAGCCAAAGAGCTGAAGATCTCAGAGAAATCCTGGATCACATCAGAGCGAGGCCCGACTGCTACTGCATCAAGTCAGAGGTTCAGTTCATGACGGAGATCTTCTACCAAAAGGAAAGCATGAGGGTAGATGGCAAAATCTAAAGATGTGGGTGTGTGCTTTCAGGCTGTGTGAACTACATCAACCAATAGTGTTAAATACATCATCATTTCTAGTATTAGTTGTGGGTCAAAGAACTGGAGGATGAAAAATGTGTGCTGAATAAAGGATTTTCAACAAGTTGTCAAACTGTTTGTCAAAACTACTTTTTTTGCCCTTGGATGAAAGAAACAAAATATATAGATTTTTTATCTTTGTCTTCCACAAAGTTATTATTATTAGTAATGAAACAAGTAATTCTTATGATCATTTTAAATATCTGACAGGATTGCTGGAAATGATTTACAGCAGAAAAGGAAAAGTATGATATTATGTATATTTTAATATTTTAAGTTTCTGCAGTCTTATATATGGCCTCATAATGACAAACAAAAGCAATTAAACACAATGATTATAAGAACGGTAGAGGACCTACAAAAATACTGCTTACCTTTGTAATATTAACAAAATCACAAAGCTGCTTACACAGTCACCCCTCCTCACAGAAGAAGAAAAAAAGGACTAGATGTAGAGCACAGAGTAACCACTTGATGGCGCTCTCTGCTTTTTAAAAGGATAGAAACTCAGGCATTGAACTGGGTTTGACAAGGCAATGTACATATTATTCCTGCACCCCAGGACTCAGCTCAATAAATACTTGTTAATCTATTTTCTTTTGCTGCTAACAGAAAGTTAACCTTTGAATTTGTGAAGTAAATACTGTCACCTTATGTGTCCTGATTCACTCATGACGAGGTGGATGATCCACAGCAGTCTTGTTTTGACGCTGCTTCTCGTGCATGTTGTGATATTTACTTTCAGACCCCAATGTTAGTGTTAACAATTAAAAATAAAGCATTATAGGGAAAATTGCTCCCAGTCATTGCCCCCCATTTTTACAAACATCAGCATTCTTGCCCTAACTGGCCATAATATCTAAGATTCAGTGTCCCAGCAAGCACTGCATCTTAAATGAGGAGAGTCAGTGTTGTCCTGTGTGTAGAACTCAGATGGAGTTTTCCCGAATGTGCCTCTAATGGCCCTGCTGAGGCTTTCAAAGCAGCTGGAAAGCCATTACATGGTTTAGAGACAATTTACTGCAGGGTTTAAATAAATAATATTCGTCCCAAAACACGATTTAATTAAATGCAATGTTTCCAGGAGCCTAGGGATGGGTCTAGACTCGAGGTCACAATTGTTACACAACGGCGAGATGAATGTTGTAATAACTAAAATGATATTAGAGAGCTTACTGCAGTTAAACAGAGACAGAGAGAAAAAGAGAGTCAGGGGCAGTGGTGTAAAGAATAGAAATTAGACATGGAGGTTAGGTAATACATGGTCAGGGATGAGAACTTTGTAAATCCATCCAGTTTAACTTCACTGTGAATGTCTCCACAAAGCAAACCAGGTAATGGAGCTGCATGAATACTTTCTAATCTCGTACATGGATCATTATTTGCACTGCAGGGGAAGTGGTGATTGCACTTGCTGAACAAAGGAAGTAACATAGGAAAGTCGGCTACAGGCATATGGGTCTGCTCCCCAACTGGTAATACTGCGGCTGTTATTGAGAACTGCAGAAGCATAAACAACCAACTGATTTGGTATACAAAGTTAGTCTCATAATCAGTATCAAAATATAACTACTTTAATTCCAAATTAAGACGTGTACCATTTGGAATAAGGTGACGCCCACACTGAGGAAGTGATTGCCTGCATGAAAGTCAAAGTACTGATTATTATTACGGCTAATTAGTAATCTGGAGCGTTTCACTTAGAAAATAGCAACATTCAGGGTGGGTGTAATCATGTGTGAGGTTTTTATTTTTTTCATTCCATTAAAAGGAGTTTGTAGTTTGTGTTGTGGAATGAAAGAACTTGTGTCTTGATGACAACACAGATTCAAGTCTTTGGATTCTGTTTTCCAGCAGAGTTTGTTATCTTTGTAAATATTTACTGCAGGTTTCTGAACCAGCAAGTGTGAACCCATTTTTGAATTATGAACTGATATTCCCATTTAATAAAGAAAAACAACATAGTATAAATCACACAGTATTTGACTCTTACTGTATCCCCAATGAAATTTGCACAAGTGAAAAGAAAAGCAGGATTCGTTTTGGTTGTAGGGGTTACGCTCATCCCCAGCCCATATATTCCCTTCCAGTCACATATTGGTGGACTTAATGGAAATATACACATGTATTCTGTATTTCTGTGAGCCTGTCGTGCTGTTTTTCATGTTTTTGTTTACATATTTGGCATATTTGATACTAGCAGGCATTTTAGAGACACACTGGCACAATTACAATCATTTTAGCTGTACACTGCATGTCCCCAAATGGTCAGTGTGTGATGTGTAATTACACAAAGTAGACCAACTGTAATGATTGCTCAGTCCAGATAGTCTCCCAACTTCCCACAACAAGTGTTAGAGCCGAGACGTGGTCAATTTCTCAGCTGTCAGATGAATGATGTTCAAGCAAATGTAAACACCATGCTCTATGACCACCCCAACCTTCATCCCCTTCCTCCAAGTTCCCTAAAAATTCTATTTTAATGGGTTCAATTTCCGGGTTCCTCCTTCATCAGGCTATATGAAATGCCCTATGTGCTATGGAGGCTGGAGAGCTGATGTAAACACAGCTTTCAATTATAAATCAAACTCTAAAAGAGCCACGCTCCACTGCCCCCGGGCTCTCTGCACAAAGGCCCAGCCTTTAAACACCCCACATCGCACTGCGGAGAACTTATGGACAGCTATTCACCAGGATAAATTCACAACTGAGACAAAAACCTCTTCAGTGGTCATCAGTGTCAAAGTTATGCAGAGAATGTTATGCTCATCTTTTGTATGTGTTGGCTGCTATACCATCTATGATTCTATTATACACTTAATGCAGAGGTTTGACAGTATGGGCAGTTTTGTTGGTTTTTCGTTATAGTATTTTTATCTGTGATTTACATACTTTCATCAAACATACAGATTAAGTGTGATATTCTGTCCCGTGCATCAGTTTATTATGGTTTCATGCAGAATACAGCACTATGAGAAGAACACATGATACAGAATTGTACGTTTTTACTGCTAACTCACCCTGTTACTGTAACTAACACACCCTTCTAGTTTGATTACAGAGGAAACAAGTCCACCAAACTGAATGACATTATACATTGTTTGTAATTGCAGTCCACAAACTAAATAAGCATTTTCTGAACCAACGCCCCTATTGGCAGGATGATATTCCTTCCAAAATGTTGCAATTGACCTTTACAAAATGTACTCCGTTTGGTTTCAATTTGTTCAGGTTTAGACACAAAAATGACTTGGTTATGGTTAGGGAACAAGGTTAGGAAAATATCCTGGCTAGGGTTAAAAGATACTTAAGTTAAGTTGAGTCTTCTCCATGACAAATGAGCAAACTACATCTGCTGATGAAAGCTCACGTGGGCCTTTTCTTAAGATTATTTTGTGAAACTGCTCAGTTAAACCTGCATTAACTGATTTTTTTGCCCATTTAGGGGGCAGCAGAAACCAGCTGTAATCCCAACATTTACATATTATTATAGGCAACATATTAGCAACATTATCATCCATTCAAAGTCGTGTTTCTGTCCACCTTGTAAATGTAAGTCCAATAGTCACTCTCCTTTTAGCTCTGTTTTGGTCTCCACCAACACCTGAGGGAAATATTTGGCCATTTAGCTGTTATATGCTACACTATGTTCTCAAGATAGTCACTGTCTGCTGTTTGGTGTTGAGCAGGTGGTGTACAGTGGGTTTGTCAAAGCTTTTTCACTGACAACTGCTGCCTGTTGTGCCTGTCCAAAGACACTGAAATGCTCCATAAAGCTGAGGGGAACTGTAGAGTCAAGTGATAATTCTCTGTGGGTTTGTCACTACGCGTGACACCTTTCACATACAGTAAGTCACATGATTTATTGTTAATATAAAAATATTGATTATAGCTGCTTTAAGGTTGGGAAACAATGAGATTAGCAGTGAACAGCAGTTTCCTGTGTCATAGTAACGTCTCGTTACTTCCATGTTCGCTCCTGACAGACAAGAGTCATAATGCACACAGCCACTAGAGGTCCTTGTTACGTAATCGTAAACATGGGCCATTTAGGCAACAACCAACTTATGCTGTCATTTGGGGGGGACAGTCTATAGGGATACACTTCATAAAGGCACTTCAATTACGAAAACCCATCCCCCTCTGCACCTGGTTCATCAGCTGGAGTGGGCAGAGCAAAAGGAGAAAGCAGACTCTTCATGGCCTCTCCAGAGACCAAGGGCCTTCTATATTTGGTACACTGTGATAGCCTGTGATTCCCCCCACACACACACACACACACACACACACACACACACACACACACATACACACAGAGCACGCTTCATAATGTTCACTTCAGGGCTGTGTGTAATGACACTGTATCTTCACGTTTGACTGCTGTCACTTGAAAATCTTGTTTCTCCAACATGGCATCTTTTCTGCTGTGCACTTTTGAGATATTATAGTTGTTTCTAAAATAGTTTAATAGTCTTGGGGTATGTTACAGTTCTCCTACATGTATTTATGTGTCTGCACTATGTATCTACAGTATGTGTCTATATATCTATGAATCTATGTACTTATCTTTCTATTTATGTGGGGCATCCATGACTTTTTAGATTAAACTATATTTATCATTTCACTTAATATACGATATCTTGTGCTATTTAATTGAGTTAATTGGCTGCTCCCTTATGTCCTGCCCCTATCACCTCCTTTGATTCACACTTTTTCTCAGTTTCAAATGATTAATGGTGAAATGTTTACATAGTCTCTGGTGACCAAGTGTGCTAATATGCTACTAGCAAGAGATTCTTTGCAGAACTAACATGCTTAATTAACGATTAAATTGATTATAGCATAAATAGCATAAAGATGGTTAACAAACATGTGATGTGAGCTACCTCCTGTCAGAATTTATCTCACATTTCACACACACATGTTAAAAGAAGGTCCAATTAAACCATGATCAAATTCAGGAGACTGTTCCTTTACTTCTTATCGTTTTGAGAGCATTCACACACACACACACACATACACACACACACACACACACCCTCCCTGTGGAGAGAGAGAAGATTGAGAGAAAATAGACCTCCCACCATGTGGCGTCTTAAGAGGGCTGAAGCCTCTCAGAATGTAGCCTACTTTCTCTACTCCAGGTTGAAGAGACCTCCTACGTTTGAGATTTTTTATTTTCAGGCAAAAGCAAGACATGCTCTCCATGTCTCATACATCAGACAATAAGAGCACTAACATGGTGCTGAGGGAAAATTGGACAAGCATTACGACCTTTTATTATGATATGACAATATGGTTTCATTAAAAATATATCTTGTGGTGCTGTTTAGAGCTCATTTGTTTTATCATTACACTATGCACTCTGAAACTGTATAAATAAATGCAAATATATTTACAGTTATTGACACATCTGGATTTTGTATTATTGTCATTACATTTAGCATTATTGTGATTTTGTTTTATTTAAGAAACTGAGAGAGAGCGTAATTTGATAACGCACTTCTTTCATTTCATGCCTCTTCTTCCAAAACACAATTTACATTGCTGAAGAGTTTACAGTGCCAAGGATTGGAAAAAGTCACGGTTTGCTGTCAGTTTCAACGCAGTATTTAGTAGCAAGCTAGCAACATACAGAGCAAGCTTGATAGTAGCTACCAAGTTTGACTGCTTGATAGTTTGCTAGCTATCATCTTAAACATTAGCTTGCTTAATACCTAGGTAATTACCTAGAAAATGACAATCATGCGACATTTCCTGTCAATCAATTGTCAAGTAAAGGCAAAAAATGCCTCCCCGAGATAATCTTAGCATCAACCTTAATAAAAATGAGTAAAATATTGAGCAATTAGCCCACGTTTAACAAATGTTAGCTGAGTTAGCGTGCGCTTAAAAACGTTAGCTTGACATTAACTATAAGCTAAAGTAGCTCAAAAATATATCCTAAACGCAAGCTAAAAGCTAACACTAGCTACTGATAGCCAAAATACAGGGACATTCCTAATGGTTTGTTCAGACAGAACGCAAATTTTAGAGGTGGCTCGTTTCCATATAAAATCAATGGAAAGACGTAATTAGACGCAAAAATTCGCCCAGGGCGAAACTCTAACTAGGTAGAGAGCAGGTCTAGTTGTGAATAACATGCTTTTTTAAAAATTTGTTTTGTTTGAATGGCAATAAATAACTACTTAGGACCTGCAGAGGTAAAGCAGATCAGAGATATGAAAAGGGCACAAAGTTTGTCCATCACTGACAATGATACATTTTATTCAAGTGATGTATTTGAGTCACTTTATACTTTTACTGCACCAAGGGAAATTTCTACTTTTGGTTTCATGCTTTATGTTGTGATGCCTTTTCAAATCCCAAAAAGTAACTAGCCCTGAATTTTCCTGTAAGAACAGTTATTACGGCATATAATCGTGATGAGAGGCAAAGGGATTTGCTCAGCCACTTTCTGGTGTGACTGGGCCCATACAGAGAGAAAGACAGATACAGGACAGAAAGAGAGGGTCGATGAAGGAGGTGAAGAGATGGAACAAGTGCAATTACTTCAATAAACGTACATCGACAGGACATCTTATTATCAATGACCTTTTATGTATTATTCAAGCATTTGCTTGGCCCACCAGATTCGAAAAATAGATTGTGTGCCTATACTGTGTGTGTGGGTGTGTGTGTGGGTGTGTGTGTGCGCGCCTGTGAATGCATGTAGCCAAGTGTTCATTCTCTTGTTCAGTATGGATTAGACTTGACTGTTTTATTAATGGATCAATTGTGTTTCTGCATCATCAACCTTTCAAAGCTCACTAAGGGTGTATTGATTTCACACAAAATACACACAAAAAGGTGGGTTGGAGAAATGTGAATTCATTGATTTATAAGTTGCCAGAGAAATAAGAAATGAATAGCCACTAAAAAGTTCAGCAGAGGAGAGGATATTTGACAAAAATGTACGGTGCATATTTTCCATCAACTATATGTCTCGTTTTAGTAAACACAGTGAAATATATTGTTCCTGCCAATTGAAATTATAGGAAAATAGGTGATCATGCATGCATGTTAGCATGTTAACATGCAAACATTAGCAAATTAGCACTAAACATAAAGTAAAGCTGAAGGAATGTTATCAGTTTTAATGATATTTGATCATAAACCAAAGTATTTGACCTGCTGATGGCACTAGAGGAAAAGTTAAGGGATCACCAAAGTTATTATAATTCCTCCTCTGGGGACCATGAATGTCTGTACCAAATTTCATGACAATCCATCCAATATTTGTTGAGACATTTCACTCAAAATAACAAATGTCAACCTCATGCTGGCACTAGATAAAAAGTTGCAGGTTCACCAAAGTAAGTAGGATTCATCCTCTAGGGACCATGAATCTCTGTACAAAATTTAAATGGAAATCCCTGAAATAATTGTTGAGATATTTTAGTCTGGAAGTGGTGGGTCGACGGACAGACCAACATTGCCATCCCTACAGCCATGATGCTAGCGTGGCTAAAAACCTGTATATGTTGGTGGAAATAGAATGAGAATGAATGAGGTGTCTTGTGTTTGTAGGTTTCAATAGTCTTAAAATCTGTTTCCAGTTTTTAAAAAAAGAACCATGCTGAGATGACCAGATTGAGTGGCTACCAAATTATCAAATTAAAAGAACGGTAATTCCTCTGAATAGTGCAAATTTCCCTCAAAGAAGAAATCTAATATTTACCATATTTACCAGGCAATACCCACACATACTTCACACATGTTCCACCCTGCCCCCAAAAGAGCAGGTCATAATGATCTTATTTAAGAATGGAGAGTAATTCCAGCAAACTGCCATGGGTGGAGCAGAAACGGTTATGGAGCTGCTGAGTTTATTTCCCATGAGTCTATTACTACTGAAGTAGCCACAGATATATTAAGCCTTGAAGCAGAATAAGCATCATGTGATCCATTACTGTTTTTCTATAATAGTTGGTAGTGCCACAGCATTATATGAAATTTAAATTGTATTGTTCTTTCATTTTTGACCAACACACAGGCCATCTCTAAGAATCCCTAATGGCGTAAATTCACTTCCAGGACTCTCGCTTTTATTTTCACTGTTCATCCTATTTGCTGTGGTATTTCATAGGATTTCTGTTGAGAGTCCCCCGCATGCAGCCGCTAATGGCTGCTGTGAATGCCTAATCTGATGCATCGCCATGGTCTTTTTCACCTTATTTGAGAATGGAGGACAAGTGTTCCTCAATCCCCCCGTGTAGACCCTCGTTTTGAGAAAAGGAGGCAACATTGCTTGTCGTCCAAATGGACTTTTCATTAGGACACAGAATGGGTTTGGGTCACAGCAGCAGCACAGCTGATCAAATCTCAAACAAAGCTAAACTAACTGGCTGCAGCTTCAACTTTATATTTACAGACATGAGAGTGGTATCAAATCTCATCAAACTCTCAGCAAGAAAGTTAATTACCGTATTTCCCCAAATGAGTATTCCTTCAAGTGGACATTAAGTTAACATTTTGTTGCGAAAACAATCTTGCTAAAAGCTCCATTTAGTAGCTGTTTTCTTTGTTTACTGATGTGAATCCAGGTCTGTGTGCTTGTGTTAGCTGGATCTGAGCCCGCCTGAGAGTATGAGAATGAAGTTTGACCATCAGTTAATTATTCATGAAGACGACATCTTCACATAACACGTATGATTTCTCAATTTCATCAAATAAAAAGTCTGGGATGACAAGAAAGACAGTTTGCGTCATCATTTTGGGTTTTCAACGTAGGGTATAAACACTGTTTCCTTGTGATCACAAAATACCTTAAATATACGTATTGTAGACTCAAGAAATTGTCAATAGATTCTAGTGACCACAGAATAATTATTTTGTGATTACAGTAAATCAAAACTTGATAGTTTGACACTTGAAAATATGCTTATTTGTTTTCTTAACAAGAGTTAGATTAGAAGACTGATACTAATGTCATATCTTTTCATAAGCTTGGCTACAGCAAGCAGCGTAGTTTAGCATAAAAACTGGAAGCCAAGAAAAACAACTAGCTCTGTCCAAAGGTAACAAAATCCACCTGCATCTCTAAAGCTCACTAATTAACACGTTATATCTCGTTTGTTTGATCAGTGCAAAAACAGAAGTGTAAAATCAACAATTTGTGGCTTTAGCTTAATATTTACTGTACAGACATTTGAGTGGTATCAGCCCTCTCATCAAATTCTCAGCAAGAAAGCAAATAAACGTATTTCCCAAAATGTCGAAGCATTCCTTCAAGTGGACATCATAAAGTAAATATTTTGTTGCAAAAACAGTCTCACCAAAAGGTCCATTTAGTAGCTGTTTTGGAGCTTTCAATCATATCAGGTTTAAATTTCCAATTTTTCTTAGCACTTTAAGGACTTCTTGTCCATGTTGGCATAAAAGCTGAGGTTCAAAGTTCATTCTTGACCTTGAAAACAGCAGTTGAGAAAACAATCTCACCACATGGTCCATTTAGTAGCTGTTATAGAGCTTTCAATTGCACCTGCTGGCCTTTCACACATTTTCTGTTTTCTGATCTGCAGTTGAAAATGAGTGACGATGCAATTTTGTGTTTTGTTCTCTGAGGTTCACAGTGTCCAATAACAAGTGAAATGCAATGTTTATTGGGAAATATCATCCTGCTACATTGGCTACTGTTGGATCATCTTATTATAGGCTTTCCAAGCACAAGTAACTGCTGGTTATCAGATGTCAAAATCCAGGTGCATATACCATAACACCATAATATTGTGCTGTATGTCCAGTCGCAGGGCAGTGTTTGGTACAACAATATTAGATTTCTTTTTGTTATCTCTCTGCCCACCATTTCATGGCCATTATGCTCTGTAAGTGAGCTGAGAGCAGAGAAGGAAAACCCTTAAATCCAAAATGTTCCCTTTTTTCCACAGATTTATTGTAGTTCTTTGATAGGAAAACAAATGAGCATATGATGTGAACGTGGCACTGGGACATTAAGTGGTTAGAGGTTGTAAATCAGACACTGATTAAATCTGTCTGGGCCAGAGATGTCCATTTGCCTTGAGTGCAAAACTGACCTGATTTGGGTGATTTTCTTGACAGGTCTGTATATCACTGGGGGTGTAACTGCACTGTGGCACATTTCATGCCGTTAAAGCTATCCATGGGTCTATTATACTTCAAAGGTGTAGTATCCTGATAGCACTTATATGTCTTGGGGAAAGTGTTCAACTGTAAATGGTGAGCATCATATTTTGCTGGCTGCATCATGTCAGGATAAGGGGAATGTGGGAGTTGCTGACATTTTAGCATCCACTTTCTTGCTTCTATGAGGTCCCTTCTAGAAAATCTTGTCCTTTTTTCTCTTGCTGAGTTTTCCGTTTTTTTAAAATAGATTTGAATAAAAGAAAGCACCACATGCTTTGTTCTTTTCTCTCTTGCAGCGTTTCATCAGGCAAGTGCTTTCTATTCCTTTTGAAAAGTCAGACCTGTCATGGCCAGTTTAAAACGGAATACTTTTTCTCCCATTTTCTCTCTCCTCTGTGCTGCTGGTAGGTAGAAGGTCACCATGCTGCAATATCTCAGGTTCCCCTTTAATCAAGTAGATGTGGAAATAAAAATAAATGTTTTAGTGAATCACAGCACTTATGCCCTGAAAACCATTTTGTGGTGTTATTAGTAGATGTCAAATTAGGAACTAGAAGTCATCTATTGTGAAATGTTATATGTAGGCTGCATGTAAGTACCACTTCTGTTGTACCAAGTAATACAACATATATGGTGCTGCATTTCTTATGTGAATGAAGAATTGCATTCAAATGTGTTATCAGCAGTTGAATTTACTGTGAATTAGACATAGCACCCAAGGTTATTTATTAGTTGATCTTTATATCTTTTTTTACTACAGTGAATAATGCCCAGGTACAATACAAATGCAACTGGTGGAACATAAATTCAGCAGTAACAATATTTCATTTAGAGCTTTTATTCATGCACATTCAAGGTTTCAGAATAAACTCAAAAAAGGAAATCATTCTTATAAGATTAAATGGAAATAATTGCTTTCTGAAAGCCATTTCCAAAATTGGAAGAAAAGCTTTTTGATCGTGTAATAGCACGGAGCACGTTGGGCTTCTATGTCTGAATAGTGTAATTTGTTACTTGTAAGATGTGTGAGCTCAGGCTCAGTATTGAGCAAGAGAAGCTGTTTTATGACAACTTAACAGTGAGCCAAATCTTTACTTTCCCCTGATCTTTATTTAAGGTACTTTATGGGCAACAACCTTAAGTCTACAGTAGCTCTTGTTTTCTAATTCTAACTACTAACCCATTAACAACACAGCTGCAGGGGCAAATGTGGACATTTCAATAGCAAGAGGGAAGAATATGTGATGAATATCAACACCCAGAAATATAATCAACATTCTTATGTTAACAATGGATCACATGACTCATAGTAATGACGCCACAGAGAATTATCACTCAACTCTGCAGTTCCCCTCAGAGCTTTACAGCTTCCTTTTTAGTGTTTTGGTTCACTCTCACCGCTCTCATAGTGTCATTTTTGGCCACAGTAAGCAGTTATTTTCAGCTGGTGAACACAGTGGAGCATTTAGCAGCTCAGGGCCAGATTTTTCCCTCATGAGTTGGTGGAGACCAAAAAAAGAGCAAAAAGGAAAGTGACTATTGGAAATGAATATCCAAATATTAATTTTTGCTTATGTTGCTCCATATCTGCTGGATGTGTAACTAGGCAACTGTTTGCTAATACATTCATCATATCATCTTAAATAGTCCAGTGTTGTGTCCACCTCAAAAGGCCCAAATAATTTGTTATTGCTGGTTTAAGTAATCTGAACATGGAACATTCTTGGGTAATGATGATGATAGCTGGACTACCAAAGGGACCAGAGAAGCAAAACATCTAGCCTTGAAAATTCCAGCTGTCTCAGTTTGTGTTGAGCTCTAAAATTCTGATCTGTCACCTGAGATGAATAAAGGTGAAAACACTATTTAATTTGAGCAAATTCAGCTGCCTCAATCAACAGAAATGCAACATGTTTCTCTGTTGCAGCCCCTCTTTGTCGTTGAAGCTGTTGAAACATTTGTATTTTTACATTAAAACTCTGCCCAGTGGGGCTACAGTGTATCTCAACATAAACCAGGTTGTAGTTGCTTTGTTTCTGAGTTTAGTCTTTCTGCCACGTGTAAAAATAACTGACCTTTTAACACAACAAGTTGTCATTCAAACTGCTATGTTTTTCTGCACTGGCTTGTAAGCTTTCAACTAAACCATATGCATAGTCCTTTTATAGCTCCTGAAAGTCATTGCAAGAGTGTGTTAGAGGGCAGCTATATGAATCCAATCAAATTCAGATTGTATAGCAACTCGTTTAGTATTCACAAAGCATTTGGAATCACACTGCATCCCGCCATCGCAAGTAGAATACTGGGCTCAACCTTGTTTTTCATATTATTCGCGTTGCTACACATTATCATATGTTATGTAGCTATTCTTGTCAAGTGCAGACACCATTATAATGTGTGGACGTTCAGGCAGACAGAAGCTACTATAATTAGTCCAATCTGCATGCATGCTGTGTGTTTTGCTCTGTTAGTTCTTAGATTCGAGATGCAAATTGGATCCCACAAAGCCTTTAAGAGTCACCTAACGAACCTCTTAATGCAAGCTTTGATTGCATTTCACTTGTCATAAAAAGTTATTTGAAAGCCCCTCTGTCTGCATTAAATCTCCATAATTAAGCAAGACAAAAATGCCTTGGCCATTAGCACATGGATTACAATTTTTAATCTGCTGAAGCTCATTATGTTGAGGCTCATGTGCAGGAAGGAGATTATTCAGAGGAGCAATTGTCATATTTCTTTTAATATTGAACGTAGCGTGTTGTTTACTACGGTAAGATGGGTTTTCGCTGTGTGGTACAGTAACATACAGTATCTGGCACTGTGTTCACTGTAATGTCCTTTATATAGTGTGAACTTTGCAACAATGTAGATGAGCAACATTGTCCCAATACAACATTGATTTAGGGATGTTAATATTCTAATACAAGCCCTGTGATAGACTTGCAACCTGTCCAGGGTGTTTTTGGACGACCCTGTAAAGGATAGGCAGGTATAAATAATGGATGTATAAAATATTTTAATACAGTTTAAATTGCTTAAACTGGAGTTGCTTAAAAGATGGTTTCTCTCATTCTTGTAAATTTGCACCACTTTGATTTTATAAACAATTTGATGATTTACTCTTTCAATAAAAAAGACCAACTGAATTTAAAAGTTTTTTTCATCAATTTGATTGGTGATGAAGTGCAGATGTATGTAATGACTAATTTGAATGGAATGGCCTCAGACTGGCAGTTTAATGTGCAGCAAAAAACACACAACTAAAGCCAACTGTTACAGGAAATACGCTTATTTGATTTCTTGCCGAGAGTTAGTTAGCTGGAGCCTGGAATCTTGTTGTCACTGTGAAGTTGCCAGGCAACTACCAGATACTCCGGGACGTTTTCATACAGATTAAACAACCAAAATATAACATGTTAATTAGAGAGGATTTTGTTAGCTCCGGGCAGAGCCAGGCTAGCTGTTTCGCCCTGCTCCCCCTCTTTATGCTAAGCTAAGGCTACATCCACACTACGTTTTTGTTTTAAAATGTATAACTTTTGCTACGTTTATGCCTAGTGTCCACACTACTTTGACGTTTTATAACCCTTAAAACAGAGACCTTTTAAAACGCAGCTGACCCCGTTTTAGTTTGAAAACTCTGGTGTTGCGTTTTAACGAATTACAACACTTCCTTTCAGTAACAGTTCCACCTGTTCGTCGGTCCAAGCAGAGAAATCTCTGCTCTTACTTTTCTCCATTACTGTTCTTCGTTCATAGTATTTTCTGCAACTAACTAAGCAACCAACTGCAGAGTAGACAATCTGCTTCCTCTTTACACTGCCACGTGCATGCCCAGTACACGTAAATGGCCACGTGATATGCGTTTCCAGGCGTGTAGTATGGACGTAGATTTCTGCAACAGTGATAAAACGCTCGTGTGGACGGAGATCGTTTTCATTTTAAAACTAAGCTAAAGGTGTCCTGGCTCCAGCTTCACATTCAACGGACAGACATGTTATTGACATTGATCTTCTCATCTAAGTCTCATGAAGAAAGCCAGTAAGTGTATTCGCCAAAATGTCAAACTCTTCCTATAAGACATCCATTAAGACAGGAAAGAGAGTAATTCATCTCAGATGACAAAAACACGTAAATCTACTTGAATCCATATATATTTGAGATCTTGTTGTTTCCCAGCCTTCGGACAAGTTAACTTTTATTTTTGACCAAAGAAAACCAACTGTAGGTGTGGTTGCTCCCTAAATTAAGAAGCCTAACAAGCAAAGAAGCTGAAGCCCAGCTGTACAGGCTCTAAGAGCTTCCTTACATTGTCTGACTGAACCTTTCTGTCAAGTTTTCTTTTTCCTTTCCGTCCCTGTGCAGAAGATGAAAATATCCAGCAGTAACAACAGCTGACCTTGTGGGTCTTGCCTCTTGACAGTGCTCTGTGTTTGTCTCTGTGTTATTCTATAAATATGAGATAAGGGCCATGGCAGATGCCATGTGTAGCTGTGTGGTTAATTGAGACCTAGCATCAGTGACCCCGATGTGTACCTAAGCACTCCACACCACCACCTATCACTCGTGCTGGGTAATTGGTAACAATGCAGCCACAGACAGCTAATGTGCAAAAACTGAAGAGCTGTGACTGACAGAGTTCTGTTGAAGAGTCTCTTTTGGAGTGGACAAAGGATATGTTTGCTGGTAGAGGAGGTTTCATTAATAAAACTAGAAGGGGATGCAGGTGATACTTTTGTGTTAAATGTTTTGTAAAAAAGTATTTGTCCTTCATTTACCTACATGCACAAAGCTGCACTAGGTGAGACCAAAATTACAAAGTGCTAAAGAAAAGAACATCCCATTTTCATTCATTGAGACAACATAAAGCCTCCCTGCATACCAAAATGAAGTTGTGGCATCAGACATGGCCTCTTCTTCTACCAGAGGAAGTGATAAATCCAAACATAAAAGTTAAACACAAACTGTCTCCTAAACAGCTGAAAGTGAGGGCTCTATAAAAATTATTTTTTGGAGATGGGTAGTTCACTTACATCATAGTGCATAATTTCTAGATGTGTTGCCTTTTCAGATAGTGACATCTCATTCCCATTTCAACACTGTCTCCTATAAAATATGTAGATATACAACTAATTGGCATTTGCAAATACATTTTTTAGGAAACGTAATGCTGTCTGGATTTAATTTTTTATCAAGGAAACATTTATATTGAGTGTAACGGCAAAACCTTCAGTGCAAACTAATTTCATGTTTTCTACCTACAATATCCACTCCTGGTAACTAAAGCATGGTTATGTTATGTTATGTTGAGTGAGCAGACACAGACTCAGTTAGTGGATGAATGAAAGGGTTTATTGGAAGGGCTGCGGAGAATGGTGGTGGAATGAGCAGGGAGGTAGATGGCTGAGGCTGAGGGCAGGAAGGCGGCTGGAACCGCTGGAGCTGAGTAGAAGAATGAGGGAGATTGGCGTAGGCTGGCCGGAGGTAGCGAGTGGGAAGTGGGCTGGAGAGCAGGCAGGCAGGTAGGCAGGCTGGTGATGGTCCTGGAGCACAAGGAAAAAAGACAGCGATTACGTAAAGTCTTTCAACACGAGGAAACACACACTAAGAAAATCAGTACAGTAGAAAGGCCTGAAGCATTTACTACCAATGTAGTAGGAGCAACGATCTGGCGAAGAGTGGATGAAGAACCGGAGTAGATATACTGCAGGATGATGAGCTTGATGGAAGGCAGGTGTGTCAGATGTAATCACACTGTAACCAGGAGCGTAAGGGAAGCAGCGCCACGCCACACACAGACAGAGAGACAGACAAGGGAGCACAGGTGACACAAGGGAGGGGGAACACAAGGAAACATAAGGGAAAACTAGAGACACGGCAGTAGCCGTGACAGGTTAATGTTTTTATGGTTATGTTAAGGCAACTCAAAGCACTTAAGGTTAGGGAAAGAACATAGTCCGGGTTTAATGTTGAAAAAGTCAACGATGACTTGAAGCATGAGACAGGGCGTGTGTTACTTTTTCAATATTTAACCAAAACTAAGATGTTCGCTTAAACTCACCAATCATCTTAGTAGCCTAAACCTGACAACACATGTGCCACAGGAAGCGAAGAGTGTTGGGAAAAAATGTTGCCAGTAAATGTAATCCATGCAGCAATTTACATTCCCTCCAAAATATATTCGGCAAAGGAAAATGTTAGTATTTAATTATATTTTATTGGAGACAGGTTTGGCCATTTGGAACCATCAATGTGCAAAACTGCCAATGGTATGTTGAATAGAGGTTTAAAATAATACTGCATAATGAGCCAATAAGCAAACACTGTATGTGTGTATGAAGCTTTT
Source organism: Maccullochella peelii (assembly GCA_002120245.1). Classification (NCBI taxonomy): domain Eukaryota; kingdom Metazoa; phylum Chordata; class Actinopteri; order Centrarchiformes; family Percichthyidae; genus Maccullochella; species Maccullochella peelii. Next base: position 189,126 of record LKNJ01001646.1, read on the forward strand.
TGTATTATGTCTCTGCATACACCCTCAGACAAAGAATTAGCAAGGTATTCAAACATTTGTGAATCAAATTTGAACAATTAAAAACATTTCCCCATCATAATCGAGCCCCTTCGTGCTCCCTTGCATCTCATATTCATCAATCAATAGTTAATATCCTCCTTTAGATCTCCACTTTCCTTTGAGTTCAGTGACTTTTTTTACATTCAATTAGCATGACCCCCGAAAGAATATGCCCTCCGCTGTGACTGCGTTCAGTTCCATCCTTTCTGAATGCCATTTCCACCCATGGAAGAGGTGACACAATGAGCAGCCCCAGGTATTTTTTCACCGCTCCTGAACAGGGGGGAGGTTGAGGGTGTGATTATATGTGTGTGTGTGGGGGTGGTGGTGGAGTATCCCCAGGGGAGGGCAGCACAAATCCAAGGGAACAAAAACGCATCCATATTTGGCAGGGCTTTTGTCTCCCCTGACAGCTGAGTGTACCGAGGGGGGCCCACAGTAATGAATTGGATTAAATGTGAAAGTAAGAAAGCATGGCTCCTCAAAGGCCAGGATGGGGGGGGGGTTGGAGGTATGCTAATGTGCATACAGTTTCAACACCGAGGCAGATCAAAGATGCATTTTTAAAAAAGTTGGCTCACCAGATTAGCGATTTAAATAAATCATTTCCCTATTTTTATGCTTGTTAAATGAGCTTTCTGGAAAATGATTGCCTCCTAAGTGCTCGCCTTGTTGTCTGTTACATAGGAACATGTAAGAAAGCCAAAAGAAATCCCTTCCCTAATGAGAAAAGATGAGCCTGGCACCGCAGTAAATCATATAAAGATGAAGTGTGTAAATCACCAGTCACACACAGCCTCTGAGCTGAACACCTGATACCAAACAGTATAGCGCACGCTACAGAGCTAATTTAATCAGCCATCTTGCTCATTCTATATTCCATTACTCTACACTCTTTCAACATGACCTTAAACCTCAGCGGATTCCTTTTATTGCTGCACTTTAATGTATAAATCTCCCAAAGAGGGAACAGTAGTGATTTTGATTTGCATTTTATTGAGCTTTAGATTGCACTGGGATAATGATGAGATGTGGGGGCAGCGTTAACGCTCTTAATGTCGACCACCACAGCTCACCCTCTTTGTCTTCACGGGACAGTCTCTACTGGATCTGCTGCTTGTAATTACTTTCAGATATCCATAGCTTGGTAAAGGACAAGGCAGGATGACCTCTCTGTGCGCCGCTGACAAGGAAAGAACACAGGGATATGGATAATGTGAATTTCTGTGTGACTGTACAGTCACACTACAGGTGACATACTGAAGACCATAAAAATATTTGCCTACACATTTAAACTGCTGTGAAACTGGGAAAAAAGGAAATCATTCTAACATGTTACTAATGTGTAGAGCTGGTAAGACACTATATGGATTAAACCCACTTTTAACCCAAAATTTAAAGCTTAGAATTGGGCCAAATTTCCAGCAGATCAGCTGTTTGACATTCAGTTTTATGGGAGAATGACAATCAACAATCTGGCTGTTGGACGATCGAATGGCATGTCAAAAATTCTGGTCGGCTGTCTTGAGTTTGAGCTGTCCTGTCATCTGATTTCCCACATGGCTGCTGTCAAAAGATCCATTATAAACCTTAACCTTAGTGAGCTTGTTTTAATAATACTACTAGTTTTGGCTAACTGCTGTCTCGACTGTGCTGCGATAGAAATGAAACTGATCTCTTGTCTGCATCAATGGGCCCATATTCTTCTTTTTTCTTCTTGCTTTCCACTGAAAGTAGAAGTGAACAAAGTAACGCTGCCTGTCTTTCTTTTTAGTCAACATTACTTTTTACAATACATACCATATTTTTGTCAACAATACGCACTAGGGTTACCATCAGAATTGTGATATGTACCTCTCATAAGCAGCTAATGTGATGCATCATCCATTGTGTCAACTGCTCAGGCCCCTGTAGGCTTGAAATGTGGGCTGTTGATAGATTCAGCCGTCATACAGTACAGCAAATGTGGTCAGCCTGAAACCGTATCAGTTACATGGATTCCAATGGTGACATGTTTTCAGAGGCAAAAAGAGCATCAAAACATCCTCAGAAACTCAATACACACATGCAGCGTAATCTACTTCTCTGCTCTCTGTTTTGTATGCTCACTATGTTTTAAACAGTCATAGTTCTGCATGTTAGTTTTGTTAGATTTATAAGGCCACAGCATATTTTTGAGGGGTCATTTCCTGGAGGAAAATTCCATTTCTTACTGTGCGTGTGTCTGATGATTGACAGCAAGTGAACAATACCTTAATGCGGCACACACATGAAAACACTCAACTCAGTCATAATCAAATAGCTATAAAACAGAAACTTTGACCAAACTGAATTACAGTTAAATGTTTCATGTGATGAATCATCTTGCTGTGTGGAAGTTGTTTTTCATATTGTACAAGAAAGAATGGCAGCTAACTGCCTCTTCTGAAAGGAGGAAACAACTATGTCGAGTAACAACATAAACTGATTGGCACAAACCTACAAAAAACACTGGTATTTCTCCTTAATGCTATCCATCACTTTGTCAGTCAAATGTCACATATCTTAAATGTGCGTATAAACACTGAAATGGATGTTTCTCTTAGAGTGGAAAGCAAGCTCAATAATGCCCTTGTTATAACATTATCCATAGGTACTCTTTTATTACAGCTGATTTATGAATATTGATTTGTTTTTTTGTATATTTAGTTTGTCTCCAACCTGTTAACTGATAAAAAAAAGCTAGCCATTATAGCCTACTAGCTTCCATTCTACTTACTGTGAGGCTAACTGTTATGCTTTTTACTCTTTGTGTGTACTTGAGGGTATGCTTACTAGATTAATGACTATGTTGTACTTTCTAATGGGGCTTAATATTGATCTTTCACTGATGATACTTTGTTTCATCCTGGCATGAAGGACAATTTAACTAATTAGACGGCTGCTCTACACGTTTGTGAATCCAGTTTCCTTGTTACCGTAATATAATTCATTTTTACAACACCTTTGGTCTTACTCTAGTTTACGGTTATCGTTTTCTGATTCTTATGTTGTCTAACATTGTTTTTCCAGTTTCACAATTGCTTCCAGTAAAAATGTCAAAGGCATAGTGAGAGCAGAAGAGTTGGCCTGTTCTCAGCAGCAAATCCTCAAACCTAAACAATGGGTTTAGGAACGCTATGTTTGACAATGCCACGCCCCATATGGTCATTTCAAAAATGACTCATGAACATTTTCTGATCTGCCTCCTGTATGGTTAAGGTTTGGTCGAGTTCACACTAACTACTTTGTTACATGGTTATGGTTAGGAAAAGATCCCTATCATGGTTGAGGTTGGGAGGGTTGTTGCGGGGTGTGAACTGCAGACTCTCTTTGTAGGCTACGCCCCACAGTGGCGTCTTCCCAAATTTTTTTTTGCAAAGGCACAACAACATTGCACTATGTTTGCCTTTGCTTCTGGAAGAGGACAGCCATTTGCATGACAACAGGTCCGTTGTTAGGTGGATGTAAACACAGGTCATTTTAAGCGTTTAAACAAACAACCAATGTCAAACAAGAGCATGAGGACTGTCTCATTCTGGGATATAAAGTTGCACTTGGTAAACATTCAGTTTAGTGGCCGCAAATAGCATCAAGAAGTAAAAAACATAGGATCTTAACCACCCTAAAATCACATAACCCAACACACTTCACGCACTTCATTTACCAACATACTTTATTCTCGAGGGGACAAGAGAGGCAGATGATATGACACTGATGGAAGTGCTTGTTTGCTGATTCCTTTGGGCATAGAACTGATACCAGAATTACACCACTGATAGATAATGCACTGAAATCTTACCTGGTGTAGCTTTAACATTACTATTCTTAGCTTCCGCACAACTACTGCGGCTTGAAGACCGCAGAGCAAATAAACCCCAACCCGTTCAGTGTATCTGTTTGTGACAGAAAACACCTCTTTGTTCAAGTTCAGTTGGAGTAATACCAGAAATTACGCACTCAAGGCCTCCCTTGACACGGTTAAACTACACTGGAATTGCATGATATTGCCCTCAGGCTGTAGCGCTCCTGGGAGCCCAGAGGGTAGCACCTCTCCTCTGTGAATTTTAAAGGTCATGGCAGTTTCTTTCTCTTTCTCTTTCTGTCTGTCTCACCACTGAGAAAAGAACATGAGCTGATGGCCTATTGAGAATATTGTTTTCTATCTCTGGGCCCCTATAGCGCATTTCCAACGCTGCCCTTGGAAATGCGTTGAAAGGCAGCTCACAGCATGGCAAAACACACAACACGCTCTTGTTGATGCCCTTGGTGCCTCTCAATATGCAGACCATAGATAATGGCATTCACTGCACAGTTGGTACTGACTTCCTTGCCCATCTTTTGAACGGGTACACTGCCTCATACTGTGCTTTGTGTTACGCTCTCTTGGTAACCAATGAGAGCTGCATTGATGGAGAAGGAAACACAGATAATATCTAGACACCAGCAACCCTGGGGAGGACGAGCCTGCTCCTTTCTTAAGCAATATCATCATGTATTTTTCAACAGGCAGCAGTACAGGGACACACAGGACAGTGTTCAAAGAGATTGAAGTTGTCCTGCCACAGATAACAAGCTGCACTCACCCCTCGCTGTATCTCAGCAGAGGAAACAAGATATCTACTCAGTTTGTTGACAGTCAGGTGAACTGATCGTTTACAGGGAACTAGCCAAACAGATGGTGTCGCATTTGGGAAATACTGTTGCACTGTGGTGAAATCTGCTTCCTGGTCTTGTTTATTTTCATTTATCGGAATCAAATAAGCAATAAGCAGAACAAGCAGGGAGTGAAAACGGGGGAACAGATGGTTTAATCCGCTGAGATATACTGTTGAAGTGATCTGTGCTTCATATTTGTCGTTTCAGCTGGTGGCTGCAGTTAGCTTGATCATGCCACTGCAGCTTTGTGGCTTTTTGTAATGAATTATAGCTAAATAGAAGTGGGTGATACAACAATATATGGCATGAGACAATATAAATCTACCTACTGTCAGAGATTTTGATAGACCGTTTATACCATGGTAACATGGTGAGCAATGTTGCAAATCATTGTGGGCAATATTTTATTTTGTGAATGTCATTGTGATGAAGTTTCTTGATTTGTCTGGTATGTAATTTAGTGCATTAGATAAAATATAGATTGCGATCTGGTTATTTTATCCATCAACAGTTTCTCGTTTGATTTGCCAAAAAATCACTACATCACAATATATATTGCAATATAAAATGACATATGATAATGGAGGATTTCATCCATATCACCCAATCCTATACCTGTTTAGGTTAAGGGAATTGTTTAAAATATTGAGAAATACACTCAGTCACGTTCTTGCCTAGAGCTAGATAAGAACATTGATACCACTCTCATGTCTGTGCATTAACGTCAAAGCTAGAGCCGGGAGTGAATTAGCTTAGCTTAACCTAGCAGAAAGACTAAAAGCAGCTCATTCCAAAGGTCAAAAATACACATGTGAGCACCTCTAAAGGTCACTAACAATGCTGTATCTCAGTTTTTTATTATTAATTAGTGAGCTTTAGAGGTGCTGGAATATTTTCGAACATGGCCAGCTCTTTTCCGCTTGCTTCCTGTCTTTATGCTAATCTAAGCTAATAGACTCCCGGCTCTAGCTTCATACAGCATTTAACGCACAGTTATGAGAGTGGTATTGATCTTCTCATCTAACTCTCGGCAAAAAAGCCAGTAAGTTTATCTCCCAAAAATGTAGGACTATTCCTTTAACCCAAGTCAGGCTTTTTAGCCCTGCTTCTACTAGCTTACTTTCTGGAACAACTGCTCAACATTCCTATCAACAGTAGGCCTAACATCTCATCACTAACTAACATTTAAGATTAAATATATTTAATATATATATATTTTAAATACAAATATTTATTAATATTAGTCATCCCAACTTTAATAAATGAAATATTAATAGCGCAAAGCCCTCTAAAAAAGCAGGTGTTATGTTTGCTAGGCAACAAGCCTCACAGTAGTGGTTATCCTTGTGAAGAAAAGTGGTTTCCTAAACCAGTTTTAAGGTCAAGTTTCTATTTTACCTAAAACTTTAGGAGAGAGGGAGCACATGGACACTTTCACTGAGTGACAGAAGTGTTTGAGATGAGTTTTAAAGAAACATTTGAAAGACCATCAGTGAATAAATACTGCAATTTATTTTAATATGCTACTCACTGCCAGGAAGAATATGAATAATTTATATGTGTTCATAATAAATGTAATAAACGCTGACATTGTTGTATAAAAATCGACATCACATTTGGAAAAGTAATTCATAGTTGCAGGAGATGGAAAGATGTCCATTGCTTTGAGTTAGTACACAGTATTTGTGAATAACTAATCAAAAGACACCTCAGAACTAATTTAGTGTGAAATTAAGTATTCATTAACTGTTTATGTATATGCAGCCTTTTTCATTGTTTAAAAAATTAAATCATGGCGTTATGTTTTTAAACATTAATGCACCAGTTATAACTCTGGCTGTTTCCAAATGCATGAATAAACACTGAAAACATGTCCTTATATATGTTTACAACTACCTTTTAGTGCGCCACAAAGCATTTTTATAGTTCTTAGAAGTTTTAAATGGCATATACTGTGAAAGAAAGTGTTACCCAAAGGCAGTGTTGTAGATGGCACTTATTTTTGATGACAGATATTATGTGTTGAATGTCAGACAAAATACATAAGCAGTGTTTTAAATTCTAGCTGTTGTTTAACCAGGCAGGTTGAGCACAGTGTTATTTGCAGCAGCAGCCTGAAGGAATAGCTCAGCTGGGATTGAAGGATAAACACACACATGCATACACATGGCACTTTGATGATACTTGTTGAGGGAAAGTAAGTCTGTTGTTTATTTAAAGTTGCACTAGGCAAGATTTAGATCTAAGAAACACTCAACTTTCTAAATATGAAAGAGGGGCTGCAATAAAGAGAAGCATCAAAATAAGGCTCTGTATATTCTGTAAGCTGTATTGCTGTATTGTATAAGTGTTGACACTGTTGTCTTTTTCATCACTTTTGTGTCTTTTGGTGTAGCTTTCAGCAAACATGATCATGCTGCATGCACTGCACTGATGACATGTCATAGGATTTCCAGGCACTGGATTTCAGTGCACAGTTTCATTTTATCTGTAGAGCACAAATAACAATACAAAAGGAAGTGTACTGATCTGAATTATATAAACAAATGTAATGTCAAAGTTGTAAAGCAGAATTTACAATTGTGGGATTCTTTAAACAAGCTGGTTTAAATTTACTTAAGCATACATGATGGGCAAATAATCATGTAACCATGCAAAGCATTGCAACAAACATGCTATAATCAATAACATGCTTTGTTTAAGGGACTCTTGAACAGAGTATGTTACCATCGGCAGCTCTAGCAGAGTTCAGTAAGGCTGTGGTTGCATTCGCAGAGTGAAGGTGATCCTGCTAAAAATAGAGATTAGAAAGATAAAAAGATTAAATTAAGTTTAATAAAGTGCATTCACACTTTCAAATGAAACCAAGGCTGTAATTAATTTACATCTAAGTTATCCTGCATGTATTCCATTGCAGTAGTTGAATGCTATGCTGATGAAAGTGCATCTACACATTTATGAATCTCGCTTAGCTACAGGGTACGCAGGTTCACAGTTAGAGATTCATAGTGACTGGCACAATAGCTGCTGCCTAAATCTGGCTCTCCCAGGCAGACTGTTGACTGCAGTTTCATTTAAATATTTATCATATGCATATTGGACCCCTAAGGGCAGCAACAGTCAGTCTGTTAATTGCCAAAAAATGCCACACAAGCTTTGGGATCTAGATGTTCCATTGTATTATTAATGAGCCAGAGAGTGCAGTTTGACATTTATGTTGGGCCTGCAGATAGAAATTAGCCTCCGTATAAGTCCAAAAATGAAAGCACCAGTAATCTGATTTGTGCAAAAAGAGGACTGCTGGTTAATAGAAGAGTCTTCGTTCAAGTTATTTAGAAATGTAATAATGCAAATGTCATTGTTTCTTTCAATCTCAAGTGCTACAGAAAAACATAGTTTCACTTCTGACACAGTTAGCCCAATAGCCCAGTGTGTTTCTCCTTTACTTTTCAACACAGGACAGACCACTCGTCTGAGTTTCTCCCCAAATTCAGACATCAATAGACATCCTAATCCATTCAGACTCAAACCAAGCCTAAAGCCTGCGTGCAGGTAATGTCCAAAATGATGAAATATAGCACAGACACAGGGCTTAAAAGGTCATTTCTAATGCAGTCTCTAATGGGCTTTCCATATGTTGTTAGCTCCTGCCACCTGAATTCCATCAGGCCAGCTAAGTGGGGGGAAGCCAGCCCCTTCCATAAACATCTGCCATTAGAGTATAGGCTGCAGAGGGCGGGCTTTAATTCTCCCAGGGTCCCTGACAAGATAACTTGTAAAAGCTTGGCTGAGGGTCAAAGGTAGAAGATATCAGATGAGGTGTATTCCCCCAGCGATCTTTCCTGTTAAGATATATAAATCACCTGGAAAGCTGCTGCCGCCCATTTGTATCTGTCCGTCTCTCAGCTTTTACTGAGGCTTTCCTTTTGCAAGCCTGAGAGATTCACACAGATAAATCCTCCACTGTAACTACCTGAACTTTGCAGTTTACTGGAGGGAGGAAATGACGACAGGGGAGGTGCTGACATAGTGACATTGATAAAGCACTCCACCAAGCCCTTAGACCACTACTATTTAGGAGAGATTGATTATCCGATTAACATGAGAGGGAACTTCACACGTTTGGAGCGGCACTAACAAGATGCAACTGTCCAGTCATGCATTCTCTGCACATTATGCAGTTCCTTGTTGACTGGAAGGATTGTGCACAAAAAAGGATAAAAACAGCATTTTCATGAAGTGCTGAGGATGTTCAGTATTTTGAATTCTATTTTATTCTCTACTGATCTACAATAACATTGTGACCATTCTCTATTGTAAATTATTCACCCAGCTTTTCAGAGGTTTTGAAAACTTTCAAACTATTCAGCATTGCCTTTAACTAACTGTCACTCTTCCTTTGTTTTGTTTTATCTTTGACATATTTTATTGTTCTTATGCCTTCCTTTGCTTTATTGCTATCTTTATTGTTCTTAGAATACAGGTTCTTGCTATTTGCTGCCTCTTTTCTTTGTTATTCATTTGATTGCTTGGTTTTATTGTGCAGTATTTGCAATTATTTTATTTGCCTGTTTTTATTTATTGTCTTGTTTCTTAACTTCTATTATAAAGCACTTTAAGCTACACCCCTTGGAAACACAGTGCTATATAAATAAAGGTTATTATTATTATTATTATTTTTATGGCTTTGTGTGTGCACCTTTCTTGGAGGGGGGGTGTTGCAACTATATGGCTCTGATAGGACAACAGTAAATTTATGTGAAAATATTGCATTCTGAGCTACAAACACAACATGTAATGAATTTCTTTGGGTTACAATCAATTCCTACTCTAATTTAGGAGTGAAATTATATCAGAGATTCAAAGACAGAGTCCTCAAGTTGAAGCTCAAATTAATTCAAATTTGACTTTCCCCCCTCTTTTCTGTAGTATATACTTTACTCTCTGCAAAACAACATGTCTGTTATCTTAATTAAAAACACAACTGACGCCGTATCATCTTTAATCTACTGGAAGGGCAATCACACATTTTCCTCAAACACCAGCTGCAACCTATTGGTGTCCATGCTTGTGTCCGACTGAATCACGAGATTAAGAGTACTCCTCGTCGTCACTATTCATGGTTGTAATGTCACGTTACACAGGTCATTAAGCTAGCAGGATAACGAATGATTAGTCGAGGACTACATTTAATCTCCCATCAGCCCTTTTGTTGAAGAAAATATGTGTCAACACAATGGCAAGAAGCTGCCCCATGTCAAGTCAGCCATTCAAAAACAGGATTTAAAGTCTATTGTGTTTCAGCACGCTTGATGTATGTGAGGGAATTCGCTTCAGATGTTCCTAATGACTCCCCATGGTGAGTGCATGTGTGCACTTATTGATTTGTCGGTCTATGTGTTTCCATAAAAGCTTTTTTACCACCGCTGATGCTTTGATTGTAATATCGATTTTGCTTTGAATGTTTGATAAGCACACAAAGAGTTTAAATGCACATTGACGACTAAGATGCATTCTGAACCTGCCGAACAAAAGCATTGTCATTGTCTTTGATTAAGTCCAGAGATAATTTTGCTGAACATATATGTGCTCTTTCAGCCCTGGTCTTTAGTTTACATTCATTCTCCAACAGGACTGTATGTATACATTTCTGACCAGTGGACAACTGTTGAAAAGGTGACTTGTTTAAGGGTTATTTGATGGGTGTTATTGTCAGTATGTGTTGCTTATTGTCAGCTGGTCTGGTCATTCAATCTGGTTATAAGCACATGTATTCTTCCATATGGGTACAATTAGGGGTGTTAAACTAATGTGATGCTGAAAACAAACTCAGTAACATAATTTGATTACTTTTCATACGTTTTTTTCCCTGTAGATCCCAAAGGATATAGACTTGAACCAGCAGAAGGGACAGGATATAAAGGATGGTGAGGAGAAAGAATTTCTTACAGTCCCTAACAGATTACAGCTGCCAATATTTTGTATTCAGATTACTGTAATGCTCTTTACATAGAATCTGTTACTCCTTAACCATTCACCCCTTTCTCTGGGAGCAATTAAAACAAGCTCTTGAAGCTCCGGTCCAACAGGAAGCATTAGCAGACTTATGACTTCAAAGGCTGAGGTCAAATGTACTACAGTAAGATGGACTTTATTTTCTTCTCTACAATGCACAATATCAGTTTGGTCTTTAGTGTTATCAAAGAACATGTGTGTGGGGGGGAAGAAAAATCAACATTTTAATTCTACAGAGAGTAAACAGCTGAGATCACCAAAAGCTGAATGGTGCATACAGAGGGAGAAAAGGAGAGATTTGAAATCATTGGATCCTGAGCAGTTTGATATGCATTTAATTTCCTCACAGAACCCCTGGCAGTGTTTTGTCATACATGTGGGTGGTGTAATTTGGCCCAGCAATGGGTGAGAGCCCAACAAGTCATGGACTGTGAATTTTTACAAGCCTGTAGACATTTTTTCTTTCTAAAGCCTTCACACCAACAATGTCTGCCTCTGATTTCTTTTATTTAATGCTCATAAATGGTAGTTCTGCAGATACAGAAACATATTTTGCATTGATATCTTTGGTCTTTACATGACTTACTACTGGTTGCATGTAATTGTGTTGATAGAAAATAAAATACCTCCGTTAATCAATTTTTAATGACTCTGCCAGCCATAGAGTTTACATTTCCTCCATAAAGCTCTGATTAGTAATTCAGTGCAGTTTGAATTGTTTTCATTTTAATGCCTTGGTAAGACTTTGTGGGAGCAATTACCATATTTCTGAAATCTCCTTAGGAGCACAGAAACAGCATGGCATCTCTTCTGATCCTAACTTCCAGGAGAAGAGCCTTAGAGTGAAAGAAGAATGGGAAATTACCACCAGTAATGCTGGTAAATTTGGCTGCGACTGGTAAAATGTTCTATTTCACCAGCCTCTTTGGCAGGAGGCCAGCTCTCATCTGGAGTGTTTTTGTCTGTCCCCATGCTAAAAATCACCTGTGGCTGGGAAAAAAAAAAAGAAAGTCATTGTGGTTTTTTGACCCTCACAGTCTATTGTGGCCATGGATGAAAGATGTACTGTTCCTGCTCTGATCCTTTGCCATAGTTTGCAGTTTCCAAAAGAGGACAGATATGCCATTTTCTTTGTTGTGCACCGCCTCTCAGTAGGTCACCTCATTGCATGCTTACATGCCACTTGAGACAGGCTACCACTGAGTAGGCTAATTGCCTGCCCCCACCCCCAACCTGCCATCCCCATTCCCCAAATTCAGCTGTGAATCATCCATTTGTCTTTGTGCAATGAAATCCCAAGGGCTACACAAGCTGTAGCACCCCATTGCAGGAGATATTGAATACAGAGATGCAGGTTTCTGTTGCACTCTTATCACAGGTCTCGTTAATCCCAGACCTCTTCCACTCTGCAGCCCAGGTGCCACTAAAGTAATAACCCTAAATCAATGAGACAAGCAGTGGGATTTAACTGTGAAGGGATGGAGTGGAGGGAAAAAACTGTAAACAAACTGAAGGAGGCGTGACTGTGTGGGCAAGCTGGTGCGTTTCAGTTGTCAGCATTTCCCCTGCTTATCTGTTTGGTAATTTGATGCTATTACTAGACCTTGGTTAAGAGGGACTTGCAAATGCCTTGTAGAGGATGTTGTGACTTGGAGCACCAAATGAGTTGTGTGGCCTGTACAAGCACAATTTAGAAATGTATTGTTCAACTAAACTTTATGGCACTCAGGCAAAACAATTGCTTGCTGTTTTGCCTGTGCTGTCTCTTCTCTAATTTGAGTCCTCCTTAGTGTTGAGGTTACAGGAAATTCTGACCCCTAACAGACAGACAGCCAATGCTAGCTAAACCCGTTCCTTTCTGTAGTGCAGGACAAACATAACACTGAGTGCACAGGAGCTGTGTTAAGGTTAGCAAGCTAGGCTAACTAGCTTCCACATTCCGAGACCATAGTCACACCCCCTTTACATAACATCAAATAACGAATTAAAACCAAATGTATCAGAAAAATGAAAACTTGAACATACATCAGCGTGATAAGAACTACCTAAAATGACAGAAACCATTTTTGGGAAAAAAAAACTGACGTGTACTTTGACGTAACAGTACAATTGGACTTCCCAAATGTTGTTGTAAAGGGACAGACATCTGACATTGCTAGTGGGTTGATATCCAACGCTATGCGAACTTATCTATGTTCAATGTTTGTAGGTTATACAGTATGACATGCTCCAGTCAGTAGAGCAGCACTGAAGGTGACAGCATGTCTCATTGCAACACCGGTTCTCAAATGTCAGTCAACCGCTGTAAAGGTAAATGCCCACCTAGAAGATTAAAGTTCAGACACAGTTTCCACAAATATGTCCAAAAATGGTTTTATCATCTTTCAAAAAATGGAAACATATGCACAATAGCTGCAGTATCATTATAGTTTATATTTTCTTACAAAAAAGTGATGAGAATTCAAATTTCAGTTTGACTTTACCCAGCACTGGATCTTATTGAAAGTACCATTAATGTCAGGACAACCTGATCCTCTTCTGTTCGTATTAATGATCCATACATGTCCTTGAGGAACAGTTAGCCTTTTCCCTTTATAAGTTATATCCCTGATTAGATGATAACAATGATGATTGTAATGGACGGTCTTCACTTCGCTAATTACTTTGTGCCATTAATATCCAATAGCAAGCTCTTACAATCAGCAGTGAGAGCCAGGCAGAAACTACTAATTGGATTTGTAAAATCCATTGCTGCTGTTTTTATTCTGCAGAAGCACAAAAGATTGGATTCACTTCATCAAGTCAGACACATTACTCTCAACACAAACAAGATGATGTAATGCGGAGGATTAACATAGTCATACCATGCAGCTTAATCCACACAAGCAGTACATCAGGAAACAAATGGAAATGTGAGCATGCAGTGGGAGTGGTAATATAGTTTCTAGTTCACTGGTCTGTAGTGGCTTTTGGTGGTGTATGAATGCACCCCATGAACCACCAATAGTATCTCTGTGTCCAAAACATGATGCTACTGTAGTCTATAAGTGTCATTTCACCACCTGCATAAGCAGAAAACAAGCTTAGCCCAGCACTTTGAAAATTAGATGTAGTATTAGGAGGATGTGAGTCCAGCCTATGGCCTCTTGTTATTCCATTAATTGATACTGTATGGGTTTTCTCTTATGGCAGAGGCGTGAATTGTTGCAGAATCATGATGGATTCAAAGGGTTCCAGTGGTCAGAGGTGTTTATTTCATGGGCCCCTGCCCCACTGACAGCCTTTTCATATCTGGACATGATATAGAGCCCTGACCTGGGGACATTTCTTCTTCTGGAGTGCAAAGATAGCTCTTCCTTTTGAAATCCAGCAGACCAGCAAATGCAAGAGCCGTGAAGTGGCTAACCCCTCTGTCTTGTGTTTCAGCTCAGAAAAAAAAGGGGCCATAGGTAAAGTGTCATCAAAAGCAGCACAAAAGAGTCCGAGATTACCGCGGTCCAAGTAGGTCAAGGTTGCCTGACAGAAGTGGGAGTGGGAGTGATTTATTTGACATTACATAGGGCCTACAGTACAAAAAAAGAGTTCATTGAGGGGAAAGATCAATGATTTAACTTTAAAAATGACAGGCTTTGAGGCAGATACTGCATGTGTTTAACTCCCACATTTTTGGACAGAGCGTGGATGACAATGTCAGTCTGGCTGTCGGTTGGCCCACCACTTTGGTCCAGACTGAAATATCTCAACAACTATTGGATGCATTGTCATGGAATTTGGTACAGGCATTTCCTAGAGTTCCCAGATGATGAACCCAATTAACTTTGGTGTCTCCCCTGATTATGCCTCTAACACCACCATGCAGTGGTCAATCATCAGGTCAAAATTTCAGTTTGTCCAATACTTTAGTTTATGACCAAATACCTGCAAAACTAATGACATTCCCATCAGATTCAGCTGTACTAAACTAAGGTGGTGAATATGGCAGGTATTATACCTGCTTAACTGCTAAAATGTTAGCATGGTGACATTAGCATTTAGCTCAGTACAGCGGTACAGAGCCGCTAGCACTCCCAGTCTTGTTAAGTGGAGTGCCTCTGCAAAACATAACTGTAACATAATGAAAAACTTAATGTTTAATAAAAAGAAAAGAAAAAAACCTGGTATTATAAATAAATTAAATGAGTTACTCTTAACCACACAGTTATTGTCTGTTATCTTTACAAGCCTCATACAGTCACTGTACTATATGTGATCGTTCGCATGAGCATTTCACAGCAAATCAGCAGTAGATGACAGTCCATAGGTACTGCACTATGCCATGCACTCCAGTGAAATGTCAAACCATGAAAACTTCCATCTTTTTTTTTTTGCAACCCTTCCTCCCTCCACTCCCAGCACACATGTAATCCAATATCCATTCCAGCATGGAAATGAGAAATAACAAGATTAGGAAACAATTTATATGAATCGTCTCATGTTCACTCACTGTTTACGCTTTCTCAGGAGGGAAAGGAGACTGTGGTCTCCATGGAAACTGTGGCTGGCCAATGGTGGGTGCTTTCTGCCTGACCGTATGATGGGCATTGAAGTTGGCAGTTGGAATGTCTACACATAATTTTCATTGCAAAAAAAGGAAAAGTGCATTACCAGAGAGATTATTTTTGCTCATCAGGCTGAAGATGTTTGTTTTATGGTTTTACTTTCCTCAGGTTTTACAGGTTTACAGTTGAGATGTTCGGTTTTATGATTTTAAAAGTGCTGTGGCAGTGTTACAAAATTGGATCTGCATTAATATATCCAAAAAAGCGCATACATCTGTGGTTTTACCTAATACCTCCCTGGCTTTATTGTCTGTAAAGCACTTTGTAACTGCGTTTTGAAATGTGCTACACAAATAAAGTTTATTACATAATGTAACAGGCATATACAGCTGAGCCCTCAGGAAAATGTGCTGCTCCCTGTTCTGGGCAATATGAGCAGTGGCCTTGAAACTACCTGTCGACATTGATCAGTCACGCGGCAGGCTTTCTCTGAGATGGGACTTGCAGTTATTAGAGCGAGAGGCTGTTAGATGGAGAAGCCTGTCGCCCGCTGCCTCTGACAGCTCAGGTAAGCCCTGAGGAAAACTGCCCCCCTGAGCACATCAGCCCTCGCCATCACTCGACTTTCAAGTCAGCAGGCTGGTTTGATGTATTAGCCAGGGTGCTCTCCAGAAGAAATTGTATGGCCGTTCAGTGCCATAGCTGTGTAAATTAGGACATTAAACCATACTGTAGATGTTTTTAAAGGGGCAATAAAGGTTTTTACTGCTCCATGGCAAAAAAATGATAAAAATATATGTGTGGAAGGTCTGATGGGATTATTGATCGATACAGATGCCTCAGCAATTACTTTGCCCACTGTAGATTATATCTGGCTTTCAGAAAACGACCTGTTCTGTGTTTAAAAATGAAACCTTACTGCTCACATTTTCATAAGCCACAAACATTTTAGCTACAAAGCCTCATTCTCAAGCTAAAAACAGGTCAAATCATGCAGCGGCGTTATTATTACTCTATTTTTCACGGTGACATATTGCCTTTTCACTAGACGTTTATGTTGGATTTCAGCTCGTAATTAGCTTACCGCTCTCTGTTGTGAAAATAGGACTTTATAATGTGCGTCAATTACAGGCCATAATAGCTCAAGGGTATGCAAGGAGTGTGGGGGCTGTAAAAGACTGTTGACTTGTGGAAATGTTCTGCCAGTATTGTTAGTGTTTGATAGAAGTTATGGATTACAAAATGCCCTTATAATCATTTTTTAAAAATTGCTAGACTTTACAGTTGCTTCCTGAAAAGGACCTGTTATCACTGTTCAGTGCTGGGGCCCTGTAGTGTAGGTTGGTTTCAGAAAAATTAATTTTCCATCATTTTGGATATTAATCTTGTGATATTATATTATCTCTGAGATGCAATAGTGTGTAAATCCCAATTTCCTTTTCAATAATTTTACAGTTTCATGCAGATTTAGTTGTTAAAATCCTTTAAATGACATACAGATAACAGACCAAGAAGATCAGCCACCCCGGTCTCCTAGAAATTAAGTTTAGATGCCACAAATTGGTTTTGGCAGTTATGTTTAGAAGGAAACGTTATTGCTGCCAGGGTTATATTTGGTGGGAAGGCTTTTTCCAGGAAATAAAGTGCTATGTTCTTGTACCACATGGAAGTCGCAGGGAGGAAGTCGAGGTGGATGATGGGTGTACAAAGTTTGACAGCGGAGAGTGGAGTTTGTATCCTGAAAGGTTAGGGAAAGATTATGGTTTAGTGTAATCATGCTGTAGTTGCTAAGAGTGGATTTTGTATTGCAATAGCAATATAATAAAAAACAAATACGCTGTCAGTGAACATTTTGCAGTATGAATATTTTGCGTCTTGCCAGATATGTTAATTAAAAAACGTAGAAACATAGAAGCTATTGCTCTTAGTAACGTAAGATATTTGCTGTTATGCCAAGTTTGCACCGTTTTCTTTGCTCATCTGTCAATACCAGTCAAGGTATTCAAAGGTATTCGAAATATTTCTTAATGGCTCTGTAGAAAGGCGGCACCCAGCAGTCGCTCCCTGCTTGTTCTTATGCCTTGTCAGTATTTCTCTAAACCTCTATTCATACTACCCATCCAGCCGCTGTCTTTACAAATCCCCCCCTGTCCTATACACCCACACAGCAGGTAATACCTCTCTGGGGCTACCAACGCCAATGTCTTTCAAACCAACAGCCCCATGAGATGACATCAGAAAGCAGCCCAGGGTGTGTTCATCCATTTGCCAGGCCCCTCCACTGTGGTCGTGCTCCATCAGGAGGGCGGGTGCCCCCCTAAGACTTGGGAACCCATTTAATCAATGGCAGAGATTACAGTAGTCACGACCAGCTGGCGCCTGCTCGACACAAACGCCTTTGGTGTCCATGCAGGGGCCTGTTACCCCCCTGCAGCCCCCCTTGCTATGAAGGGGCAAAGACCACCAATAGACTGTAATCAGACACTGTGCCTTATGATTGACAGTGCTGTTGTGTCATATCTCATTCCATAGTTTCCCCTCACAAAGATGTCTTACAGCGCATTGTAAAAGCAAAGTCGTGAACTTGTGTTTACCTTCACATGGAGATTTATGATTCTGCATGAGTGACTATTTGTGTTGAGTTTGTTTTTGCTGCTTCCTTCAACGACATCATCAACAACACAAGGTTTTATAGTGATTACATGCTGCTTTCACTTCTGTTTTTTTGAGATTTTCTCTCGCTGGCACCCTGTTGACAGGCTTTCCATACTTCCCAGCACGCACAAAATAACACTCTGAAAGAGACATCTTTATGTCGCAGTGTTATTTTTCAGCAGCAGGGATTCTTAAAATATTCACAGCCATATTGGGTAAACCTTGGGCTCCGAGGTTGCCAAGGAAGTGTTAATAGAATTTGTTTTCTGCAGCAGCTGCTCTCCTGAACTCGGAGGACTTTACAACATCTCTGCTGGGAACCTTCAGATGAGTCACTGTGAGTTTGTGAGGTTTGTTTGGCTTGTTTACGTTCATTCAGAAAAAAATCTAACTAATTCATTTTTAATGATATTCTAATAAGCGCCATTGATTTCACATGGGGTTGATTGGGGATCCATTAAAATCACATGAAAAGAAGTTTACTTTTAGTGTAAACTATATTACTAGTTGAGAATAAAGTGGTACACTTTGTAGCAGTGTAAGAGTATACAGTACTTGTTGTCATAAAGTGGTTTAAATACATTGCTAGTTTACTATTTAAGTACTTTGGTGGTTACAGTTAGGGACTGAAATTGCCTGAGTTTGTTTTTGTATACTTTTAATATACTTTAATACAAATACTAACAATTTACTTAAAGCTGCTATAATCACTATTTTTATATTCACAATGAATCAAATAACTGTGTGTAATGTGAAAGGTGCCACTCATAGTGTAACTGCCTCCCATTGTCAGTTCATTTTCTAGTTTGCTGTTTTTTGGTTCCAACCTGTAACAACAATAATAAAACAATAATAATCCTAGAGGCAGAACTAATTACCGCCGATCTAGTTTCCCATATGCTATGATTAATCAGCACCCTCAAGCGAAGCGCCAAAAGAAGCATTGTATGAGCACTCTAGTTAAGTTTTTAAATATTTGGCATAAACGATAACCTAGAAGGAAGAAGATAAAGACAAAGTATTCAGCCTATCTTAAGTAATGAGCAGCCTCCCAGGTATGTTTGAGTTCAGCGCTGTATAGTAAAGGAACACGTTACCTAGCCATTAGCTACAGGTGAATTAACCTACAATAAGCATACAGTATAAGGTTACGGTCACGCTTTTATGGCATATTTCAAGTGCATAATTTAACTATACTATGTAATGTAATGTATGAACATGTTAGCTTGTTATGCTCCCTAATGCAAAGCTATAGGAAAAGGAAAGACATACCTATGCATTTTGCTTTATTGTACCTTTTAATTTGTTTATTTTTCTCTTTCAACCCAGTTCTCACGGGTTGGTCTGGCAAGGAACAAACCCCATTTTTCAAACTGGTATCTATGACTGGAGGGAGCGACGCATAGTGACAAACCCGCAGAGAATTATCACCTGCAGTTCCCCTCAGCTCCAGAGCGTTTGAGCATCTTTTAAACAATTGTTTTTAATTTACGGAATGCAACTTCACTGTTGCAGCTGTTTTCAGCGCAAAAGCTCTAAAACCCATCTCTACTTACAGATTGTCAAAATGAACAGATTGATTGATGTGTTTTGCATTCAACAACAATAAGAATTTGAGAAGCCAAATCACTACAGAGTAGCGTAAAATTCTAAGTTACATAGACCAAGTGATTTTCCATGGTCCTCCTGAAAATGGCCTTGGACGACTCATCTAACAAACTCTACAGAGGGAGTTTTCTGGTCTAGGAAACAAGCAGCGGGCTGAAAGAGTACCTTGTCTGAGCAGTCAGGTATGAGCTGTTCAGTTTCATGAATGTACATGTTATATCCTCAGCCAGGTGAAGGTACAATCCACGGGCTGTTACCGGGGTGTTTTCTTTGGCCCTGAGGTTGCAGAAGAGCGACAGACTCAAAGGCATCATACAGCTCTTGTTGGCTGCTACCACCTCTTCACCCTGCCGCTTTACCCCCAAATGATGATAGAGAGCAGCTCCTCCGGTGATGCTTTGAATTTTTATGGGACGTTTATTTTCTTTGGCAAAGAAACAGAGAGCGCAAGAGAGGGTTGTTTGGTTGAGCCGGTTCAGTTTGCTCTGCGATTCCTGGTGATGTTTGAACAGATTGTCAGTCCTTTTTAATTTGGGTTATGTTGATTAGACTCAGTGCTTTTGGTTTGTACTGTAGGTGACCTGTCATGTCATTGTAGATGAAGACTGACACCAACGTGCTTCACGGTTCATGACCTCTACATAAACTATTGGCTACTGTACCATTGCCCACACTGATTTTGCCCACACATATTGTATCTGTTTTGTCTTGTTAACCAACAAATGAAAACTTTTCTGTCATAAAGCCATGGCTGGGGCAAAAATGATCTGCTGGGGCCCAATTAATCCCATTTCTCCAAATCCCAGATTTGCTGTGTGGTAATTTGATTAAACACAGTAAATTAAGAATATGCAAAACTGAAACTATGAAAGCCCTGAGACTAGATTCTGACCCAGGGACCTCTTTTTCAAGACAGGGCCTCAAAATCAACTCACAAAGCAGGACCATTCTTGACATTGTGCTTACTTGATTCATACATTGTAATTCGAGAGCCTTTTGGGGCCCCTGAGGCAGTTGCTCACTTTGCCAGGTCGGCAATCCATTCGAGTGGATGGTCTACCAACTGTATTTTATTTCAGATCATATTGGCTTACCTATGAAACCATAAAATACCATCATAAATGTAGAAAATACTAAAAAGAGAATATTTTGTGTGTTTCAGCTTCAGTTTGTCAAAAATGTCTTTCAAACTGAAAGACGAAAGATGACAATCTAGAGTCTGAGTAAACCCTAATCCTAATCGTAACCTGTACGATATATTGTGCTCATTCCTCATTTCTTCTCAAGTATGCAACATTTCATACTCTAAAATATAAACATTTCACTATCATAAGATAGTCAATACCAACTTTGTGGTAGAGAAGTCATTGTGTTTCCAGATTGCAGCATTTAAGCTGAGCACAATGATCAACATAAATTATGGCCAAAGGGACAAAATAAAAAATAATAAGAAAAAAAGACCTTGCTTTTAATGAACCAGCAGTAACCTTTACGATAATTTATCTTTAACGACATGACTACATTTTTGGTTGGCACCTCTTTCATCCCAGTTTGGTATTACACTACTAAATTAATAGAATTATACATGAATTTATTTATACCGTCATACTGTGTGATTAATGCTTGCTATGCTGTCTTTGTGACCTAAACTGTGAAACATAAAGCATAACTCCCACAGGAACCAGACACTGCAGACCCCTGTGTACATGAACTAAGTAACTAAAGTTACTATCATAAATATTTCATTGATAAAATTGCTTTCAGTCATAAATACATCATGTAAACGGGGGCGACTGGAACTCAGCCAGACCTCCTGTAACAGGGCAACACGATATGCATCACCTCATAAAAGGCACCAATTAACCGGGCCCTCGTATATCAGCTCCTGGTCACTTACAAAGCCATTGCCTTCCTTCCTGCTCTTATTCCCATCACATACAGTAGGCAGCCACAAGAGCGCACTTCACAGTAGTTGAAGGGAAGGGGCGGTATTGTTTTTTATCATTGAGGGGTTTCCTCCTGTGTTCTCCAGGGGCTCCAGGGGCGGAGAATGGGTGGTAGCTTTCCACATGTCCCTATGTGACATCTCCATTGTGCTGGGAGAAAACACTCATGCAGCGCAGTGCAGACAGCATTCTGAAGAGTACGTATTTTGACAGTGAGACAT
This sequence comes from Maccullochella peelii, assembly GCA_002120245.1. NCBI lineage: Eukaryota > Metazoa > Chordata > Actinopteri > Centrarchiformes > Percichthyidae > Maccullochella > Maccullochella peelii. Next base: position 210,846 of record LKNJ01001646.1, read on the forward strand.
ATATCAAAGCCCCCACTCTGCATATCACAGCGTACAGCCCACCGGGTTCACTGGTTAGAAACAATGAGACAGAAAGTAACAGGCTTCTCTAAGAGTGTTTGTGATTTTCATTGACTTGCGGGGTCAGACAGTATTTGTGTCAAAGGTTGCAGAGGCCTTCTGCTCTGCAGCAGTTTAATACCTCAGGGACTTCATATTATTGCTTGGATGCTCATCACAGTTGTGAAAAAATAAGAAAATTGCACAATCAAAAACATATGAAAGCTGTACTAAGAAAGGTTTATGATGCTTTAGATGAAGAATGTTAAACAATAGCAAATATCACAACAAAATGCAATTGCCTAAATGCATGACTGATTTTACCTCTTATATGATATTGACTACTTGCCTTAACAGAATTACTAGGCTATTTAAGAAAATATGCAATGATACCTCGACTTTTGCAATTGCATTGCAAAATGTTGCAACATCAAAAGATTTGATTTTTTTTTTTTTTTAAGTGGTCCACCACTTTGGTCCAGACTGAAATATCGCAGTGATATTTTGTGCAGACATTCGTGGTTCTCAGAGGATGAATCCTAATGACTTTGGTGATCCCTGCTGATTTTTCATATAGTTCCACCAGCAGGTCAAAGTTTTCACTCATCCAGTGAAATATCTCAACATCTAAAAGATGGACTGGTACTAATGTTTGGTACAGACTTTCATGGTTTTCAGAGGGTGAATCCTACTGACTTTGGTGATCCCCTGACTTTTCATCTTGCGCCACCAGCAGGTCAGAATTTGAATTTGTCCAATGCTTTGGTTTATGACTAAATACCTGCAAAACTAATGACATTCCCATCATGTTCATCTGTACTTTGTGTTCCGTGCTAATCATCAAATGTTAGCATGCTAACACACTAAACATTATACCTGCTAAACAGCATGTTAGCATTGTAATTGTGACCATGTTAGCATGCAAAAGCCTCACTGTGTGTGAAATACAGCTTCACAGACCCTAGCATGGCTGTAGACTCTCAGTCTTGACTTCTCCTAGACTGGAATATGTTTACTATTTAGGACTGCAGACAAAGGAGCATTAAAACATTCAATCAATGCACAAAATCTTACAGAAGTCTCCTTTCCCTAATATGAAAATACTGGGCAAAAAAATCTCACACAAGTGCAACCGCTTTGCCAAACATCTTGTTTAAACACATTGAAAATCTGGCATACAGAGTGGTATTTTGCTGAAATGGTGGTGTGGTGGCAAACAGGAAAGTGAAACAGCTCAGATTGAGACAAACAGTGCTGCTGTGTTTTTATAGCCTATATCTCCACACAGCAAATGGTGCTGCGTGCCATATCTGCCCCCTACATTATTTACACCTCGTTTTTATTAGGGCAATCTTGACATGTGTGCCCAGTGATAGATGGGAGTGTTTTGTTTTTTTTAATACTAACCCTGTAGGGTAGCCAAAGTGGGCCATGGCTTTGGGTCTTTCAAAAAATGGTTTTAACTGCCTTTGTTTAGATTTTTTGTCAAAAACTCATGAGCAGATTATTTTGTGGGAATCCAGATGGGCTTTGAGTTTGGGCAAACACCAAATGTAAATATACCTCTTAATTATAAATGGGCTGAATTGAGAGTCAACATGTGTCCAATTAGGTCTTAATTTTAATCACATACAATCTAAATCCCAAACCTGTTATTCATCCATGACCACAGGATCTAATTTACAGTGGGGGTAAAGGGTAATATCAACAATTCTGAGTCAGAATCAATTCAACAAATACATGAAATTAACAGGATTTTCTGTCAGTGAAACAGGCGTAAAAAACATCTATGCATAATAAAACAAACATGATTCAAGGACCATGCTGCTCAGCTCAAGAGGTGATATTATACACTACTCATAATGTAGTCAGTGCATATTGCTTGTTTTTTGTCACCATCATGATTGACACATCCATACAGTAAAAAGGGAGAGTGGAATTCTGAAAAGCTCACCTCAATAATACAGATTTATATTAGTTGCTGTTGAAATGCTATCCAAATAGATCTGACCTTGCCTCAGCTGGGGAACAAAAATGAATTATATATAACCTATACAGACTTCACTTGGCAAATAAGGGGGAATAATACATACTATGAAGCGCTGAAGATGCACTTTTCGAGCCGTTAAGCCAGGGGGACATCCACATTGGTGAAATGTCAAAGCCTGAAATCCACAGAAGATACATTCCTGGATTTGTAAAGGGATTTTCTTTGAAGCATTTGCTGGTGAATATTAATGTCCAGAGGAACTGCGGTTGTCGGGCTTTGTGCGGCTCAAAATGGTCACGACAGCATGGAGAGAGGTTGCATTCTTAAAATTAATACCAAAAATAACCTTAAAAATAATCTTGAAATGACTCCTTTCCTTACCTAAGGTCAAATTTGACAAACTAAAGTAACTAAAATTGTCTTAAATGCTACTTTATACTTCTACTCCACTAAATTTCAGAGGAAAATATTGTACTTTTACTCCAATGCATTTATCTAACAGTCACAGTATAGTTACTAGTTGCTTTGCTGATTAATATTTTAAATACAAAACACACGATGGGCTTACAATAATAATAATAATGCACTTATAGTAGTATATAAAGTACTTCAAAACAGCTCCACCCCAGCCAGCTACAACATTAAAATACTGCTTACACATCATGCATCAATAATAATAATAATCCAATAATATTATGATAAAAAGAAACTCACAGGGGACATTTTCCTTCATTGTGGGTACTTGCCCTGTTTTGGTCTCGGCCAACAAAAACATGTCTATGGCTGGCTGGCTAACTTAAAGGGAAACTCTGGTATTTTTAAACCTGGGCACTATTTTTAGTAACATCCTTTCGTCTTCCTGCATCAACTCAACCTCTCGCGAGATTTCAGAGCGTGACTTTTCCTTGAGCGAGACTTCTGTTTCTGGTTAAACAAAAAGGATCTTACTCTTCAACAAAACGGTCTGTCTCTGCAGGGATCCTTTCCGTAATGTTGTCACACTTAGAATAACAGTCTGAGCCGGTCAGTGGCAAAAACAAGCACTTTTAGTGGACGGGCTCTTCACGGACGCAGTTGCCCCAAAGGATTACATTGCAGCCATTGCAGCCTGTTTGCGAATGCCGGTGGAGGCGATCTACTGGACCGATTCCAAAACTTTTGGTAAGTATTAGTAAGTATTTAGACCCCAGAATTAGTAAAAATAGGGCCCAGGTTTAATAATACCAGAATTACCCTTTAAGCTTAAGTCAGTAAACAAGGCTGAGCTGTACAACCAAAACAACGCACGAAGAGCTGCAGACTTGGGTGATAATTCTCTGTGGTTTTGTCACTATGAACAACTCCTTTCACATTACACATAGAAATTTCATCCACTGTTAGTATCAAAAAACTTTGATTTGTGGAGGTTTAAGGGTCAAAAACATCATGTACATGAACAGTGGTCTATAGACAAACTGTAGTCTATAGATTGGAACTTTTCACAGTAGTTTGACCAAACATTCATCAGATTGTATTATTATATACACATATGTTATGGATATAATTGAGTTTATCATTGCATATAACAATTTCAAACCAGACACAATTTGAAAGTTGCTTACATTTGAATGGCCTTTCCTTGCCAGCAGGGTGTATCTATATTAAAAGTCAACACAGATTTCACTGAACCTCCACTAAACAGTGTGAAATGTAGTTCAACCATCTGTTGACTCACGCATAGTTAACATCTACCGGACACGATGACTTCTTCTTCTTTGCGTACAGTATGAGCAATGTGATGAAAATGAAGGCTGACTGCTGGGTGACTGAATTTGACTCCCACGCCTCTATCATTCCAATCAGATGTATTATGTTCTGCGTTTAAAGGAAGTCACAAGGTCACGCTGCAGCAAGGATGAAGTCATGACTCCATTTTATTTACAATCTCCTTTGATTCAGTATTTTCCTCTGATGGTAATGGCTTCCAAATCAGAACACAGCCTCCTTAAAATGACTGATACAGATTTTTCCACCAATCGTTTTACTATTTTATTGATTAAAACTTGAAACGTAACATAACCTCATGTGCACATGTGCAACTGGAGGATGCGGGGCAAGTAGAAAGTAAAACTGAGGAAATAACACTTTCTTTAAGCCTCCCATCCTCATGTCTCCAGGTTTACACTTAAAAAAACGGCAATAACTCTAAATGTATTTCATTGAAGAAAGAAGATTTTCATAGAATTTGAAGTAAGTAAATAGTAAAAAGTAATACTAAATACTAGTGCAGCCGGTCACAGATGTTCCTGATGGGCAGTTGTTCCTGGATATGCTCTGCCCTTCTGAAAGGCAGCATCAATTCAGTTTGATTGGGTCTTATTGGGACTGCTCCCTCCTCCTTTATCTTTGTTGTTGCAGCTCTGTGTGCTCTTTCACCTGATTAACTCTCATATGTTCGAACAAATGTATGGTACTTCCACTGTAGCACATTAACAAGCTGGACAAACAAGTTATGCTTCGTCTTTGAGGACTGTGGACTGGATGGCTAATGTCTTTTCTGACAGTAGGAGGTGATAATGTAGTACTGTAGTATCGTCCCAATTAGGCAGCAAATGGAAGAAGAACTAATGTTTTTGTACCTGGAATCTATTACTCCTTTGAAAATATCAAGTACTTTACAAAAATGTTCACCTACTGCAGAATCAATACATTTCGTACTGATCTACCCATTGCTTATTGTAAACACTTGTAGGTTTACAATGAGCAGGTCCTTGTTGTCTATTGTTTTTGTCATGATTGCTTTCACACAGAACGCAATCATGCGTATTTATTTTTTTCGTAACGAGGTCGACCAATCACATTGTGCAGGATGGATGTCACGTTAATGGCAGACCTGTTGATTGTTTGTGTCATATTTCTATCTATCTATCTATCTATCTATCTATCTATCTATCTATCTATCTATCCATCCACCCATCCACCCATCGTAATTCATCACTGCCGGTATGAATAGCTTTGATGGGAAATATTGGCAGGTAAGTATTTTGCATTTATGTGTTGTTTATTCGTCACGCCCCTGGCGTGTAAAGTCCTTAAGAATAGAATAAGAAGTGTCAGTTAACATGAGCAGCTACATCCACCATGGCCCAACAGAGAAAGAAAAGCGTGCCACCAGACTTTATCAACAACGCATCCAAGAAAAAAAAGACATCACACAGGCACAGGCCTACACTGTTTGACTGACAAGTGATCTCTCAATAAAAATCAAAGCAAGACACCACAGCAATAAACACTCAGCATCACATCTTGACTCAAGGTTTATCAGTTTAATGAAAATGAAATTAAGCTAATGAAAAAGGAACAGATAACTTGTCAAGGCTTGATATGAATAATAAACCTTTAAATGGAGGGGGCATGGTAATTAATTCGGCAGTGGTATACAAAGGTATTTGAAAGTCAAAGCCCGGCAGATATACTGCACCACAAAGGCACTTTTTGTCTTGATATTTGAAGTAAGACCTTGAGAGCCTTTAATCATCAGTTGGGCACTGCTGCAGAGAAAGAAATAATGATTAAGACGAGGCTCCGCAGACATGAGGACTGTGTACTGCTGCATGCCTGGGCTAATAGCACGCAAATGGATGGAGAAGGGAGACTGCGACAAGAATTTCAGTGATTTCTTTTCGACTGGGGGAATTGCTGGAGAACACCATTTGATATAATTGCCTCCATATGCAGAGGGGCTCTTGAGATTGCTGTGGTCCTGGGTACTTCTCCCTCCATCAGATACCAGTGTCTAAAAAATCATTTCTGTTGAGTGCAGAGACCCGGAGCCTCCTGCCTCTCTCAGCTCTGAGAATGTCATGCTGCCGTGGATAATAATGCTGCCATGTGGACCTGGTTCAGGGAAAACACTTCCATATGTTGTGTGTGCATGCTTTCCTTTCAAGATTTATGAATGAATAAGCTTCAATCGCTCCCAAGTCCATACAGCCGGTGACAGGCTCATGTTTGGAATTTTGCAATGAAATCCATTCGCTCTTTTGCAGTGTGTTTGTGTGTGGTTTTGCCAAAGTACTTTCTTTAGCTGTGCGTATAGAGTAGTGTAACTGATGCTCTTCCTCTTTTACAATTACCCTAAATAAGTGGTCTCACTGTGACCTGGTTTTGATTGTTTACTGCAGTGAATGTAAAGACATGCACATGGAAATGCCTGAAGAAACTTCAACTTCAAACATGAAGATTTGAAAGGTTTCTCTGTCATTTCTGTATGTATTTTATTATTCAAAATGTTCCTTTATGTTTCTTCCCTTTATTTTGTTATCTGTCAGGAATAATGCACATCAATTGACATCATTATGACGTAAATGTGCCAGAATAGCCAAAAGGCAAGACATAAGGCAGACAAACAACATTAAAGCACATATTGTAGTATTAACTACAAAATATGTTGTTAGTTGCTGCCTTTCTAAATGGACTTCACTTTCACCCTGTGGTTAAGGTTCAGTTTGATTTAGGCACAAAAACGACAAGCAGTTGAAGTCTCATTTTGAAGTCACTCCCTTTGTCAAGCCATACATCCGCACCAACCTCCGCCTCCCTAAGAAATGTTGTGGCTGTAAAACAACGTCAAGTTAGTTCCACCTTTGCTCTTGAGATAAAGAGTCATAATTCAGAGGGCTGCTAGAGGTCTTTGTCAGTTAAACATTAAAAATATAGTAGGTCACTTTTAGTCATTTAAACAAACAGCTGTTGTTTTTCTCGGGAGGGCAGTCTCAGCAGGATATAACATGAATGAAAAAACACTTCACTTCAGCTGCCATCAACATTATCAACAAGCACTTTGCACTCTAACTTACACTCTGCTACTTGTTACAAAACCATATCTAGTATATTTATCTTTCTTTAAATCAAATTTAATGCAATTTATGTTTTTACTGTGTGTACCATGTGTTTCTACTTGCTTGTGAGCAATTACAATTACAAATACTAATTGTACAAATTTCTATCTCCTTGTGTTCTGATTCTTATTACATAATTAAGAGAAGAGATTAAAAAATCCCTCAGTTTTATGTCTGAGGAGATCAGCAAAGTGGTAAAACAGCAAGTTAACCTCATGGGTCTAATGGAGGAGGTCCGGGAGCTGAGTGCCACAATCAACCACAGGGATCAGAGGATCGAACTGCTGGAACAAAGGATTGACGACTTGGAGCAGTTCTCCCGTGCTGATGACCTTATCATCACTGGGCTGGATACCAAACATCGCAGCTGAAGTGTTGAGACAGTCTAAAAAATGTACAGGTACTGGGGTGTATGTCAACGAGCACTTGACGAAGAAAAATGCTGAAATAGCTAGAAATGGCTGTTCTAAATCAAAGTCACTTCCAGACTGTGTACAAAGGTTTGAGAAGTGTTTGTAATTTTACAGTACAAAAAGCTAAAAAGGGGATTAAAAGGAGATGTATTTCTATTGTTGGGGTTAAGTTATGGAACAATGCTAACATAAATTTAAAAATGTGTAATTCGCTTTTGGTTTTCAGAACAAAGGTTTACAAAGCTATTGTTGAGGGTTGTGAATGATTCTTTCCTTTTTTGGAGGGTAGTTTAAATAGAAAAGAATGTAGGTTAGGCATATATAAGCATTTTGCTTCTGCCTGAGCCTGTTCAGTCATTAATTAATACATAGACTGTTGATTTTGTCTGTACTGGTTATATTGTTTATACTTACTGTATTATGTATGATGACTGAATAAAATACCACTACTAAATAAATCAATATGAAACCACACATGACAATTATGCAAGGTTCTTACAAAGTCTTGAAAGTTTGGTAAATGCTTAATTTTAACCGTTATGTTTCCTTGAAAAATACTTGATTTTCAAAATAATCTGGTGTTTCATCATCTACACAATCATTCATATAAACCAAAAATCTTTTAGTATCCCGTTGTCATATTGTTTGTTGTCTCCTGGCATTTATAGTAACAATTTAGATGTAAGGCTTCAAGAGTCTGGACATTTTTGGTTCAGGTACCTTGAAAGTGCTTGAATTTTACTCATAAAAAGCTGTACGAACCCTGATTATGACAAATAACAACAACTGATGGAACTACAAGCGAATACAAGAGGCACATAACTGGCGCAAGAAAGGGGTAAAGCAGGCACATAAAAGCATGCAAGACAACCAATACTGCACATCGCCCACTCAGTAACAGCCAGATTTCAAAGATGGACAAAGCAGATTTTCTTTAAATATATGTAACCAAAAGCTTTTTTGAGTTCTACCCCCTTTTGAACAATCCAAAGTCAAAGTCTTTTTTTGCCCTCTCAGGAAGTCATTCAGTTCCTGTCTGACTGTAACCTTTGCTCTTGTGGCTGGACGATGCTGTGCAGAGTGATGCTGAACCTCTTGAGGGCAGTGCAAACAGTGAGTTCTGCAGAGGAATTGCCTCAGCCGCCACAAGCGGGCTCGCTAGTTTTCTCCAATTGACATTTCCCATCATGCCCACACAGCCTGCATCAGTATTCACAACCTGAGTGGAGGAGGCCACTGGGGAGAGAAGGAAAGGGAGAGTAAGAAAGCAGACAGCACAGTACAGGAATACAGTGGGGCATTGAGCCTGGCTGGGTCATTTAACTCCCTATCTGTGCTTTCCTTATTCAGCCACTGCCGTTATCTTTTGGCTGAAGTTTCTAGTTTTTCCTTGAATACAAAACATTAAATGTAAAAGACTGGTCATTGTATGAAACAGAAATGGGAGCCAAGGCTTGAGGGTTAAAAAAAAAATAGGGCGAAAGATAGACAGACAAAGACAAATCCAAATAGATTGAGACGAAGAGACAGAGATGTGGTTTGTGGCCCAGCCGGCCCCACAGCTCAAGGTCTCAGGAAGTAATTAACCCTCCTTAGCTATCACACGATGATGTGTACTGTATATGCACATGTGTGAGTGTGTTTGGCGGCGAGCTGGTGGGAGTCGTGTGTGGGCAGCCAATCTCTAATCCCTTCTCCTGAGGCTCTCCCTAAAAGTGGGGTCATCACCCCCTGATCTTGAAATTGAATTCCGATGATTCTGGTTTCCCTCGAGTAAATCCTCTTCCCTTTAGGGCCTTCCATCCACGCACTGTGCAACAAGACCTACACTGCAGCTTCTATCCTCGTCTCAGTTTCATCTAAAATTTAATTCCAGCTAAATTGGATACTTTTTAGTTTGCTGAAATGTAGAAAGTTTTGTAAATTGTTTATTTGATACCTACTGTACTGACAAGCTGAGCAAAATCCAAATTCCTTGATTTTTTCCTTGATGATGATGTAAATCATTCTTCACAGCCTATAATCCTCACCAGACAAACAAACCTAACCCAGCAGCCAATCAAACAACTTATTCACAAGTCAGTGTTTCTGGTAAAATGGTTGCATTGTGCACAATAGCAATTTAATTTATGCTCAAAGACAATTTAATAATTTCCGAGATGAAACCAGCAGCAGCAGCCAAGCTTCTATTCCAGCCTAATTTAGATTCCGGTTTTGGATTCGAACCAGCAACAGTGAATCTTAAGGTGCTTTGCAGACAAAGCAGCACATTTGCTGGCTGTCTTTCACTTTCAGGGAGGGCAGGGCAGATGTTTGCTGGGTAAATCTGCCAGACGAGGGAACCCAGCCAGTGAAGCGAGTGAAGAAATGCGAACATCAGTTTGGTGTTCACCACAGCCGCAAACACACCGGATGCCAAGCGTGAAGTACTACATGCCAGAATGAACACAACAAAGCAGATGCAGCAGAAGTGTTTGCTCCAAGCGGCAGCCGCAAGCGTAGGTTGACCTATACTGAAAATCTTCAATGAACGGAGGAGGAGAGGCATAGTAAGATTGATTTTCCCAGTTTTTGACAACTGACATCACTGCATGTGTTTTATAACAACAGCAAACACTTTGTCCCAAAAATTATGTTTATACTGTAACTAATTTGCATTTGCAAATATATTTTGTAGAAAGTGTAGTGTTGCCTGGATTCATTTTTTATTGCGATAACGAGGAAACTTTTATATTAAACGTATCTGCAAGCTTTTCACTTGTAATGCAAAATGTTCATATTGAACATACGTAGAAAATGTACACTGTAAACATTTCCTTTCTTAACAATAGTCACTCCTGGCAACCAAAGCATGATTAATGTTTTTATGGTTCTGTTTAGGCAACCCAAAAGATTTGGTTAGGGAAAAATCGTGTCTGGGTTACAGACGCTCTTTCACTGACCTTAAAATTGCATTCATTTATTATTTGGCCACTAGGGGGCATCAGAACGAGTTCTAAACACAATATTGACAACATATTATCACCTTATAAAGTATATATTAGCAAACAGATGCTTATTTACACTTAACAGGCACACACAGAGCACTAGCATTTGTTTGGAATCATGTTTCTGGTGACCTAACGAAGTCCAATATTCACTCTGTTTTAAGCTGTGTGTTGACCCTCACCAACTCCTGAGGACACTATGTAGCTCTTTAGCTGCTAAATGCTCCACTATGTTCAGAGGCTGGTTGCTTACTTTGTCTGTCTGCTGTTTGGTGCTGGGCAGGTAGCGCACAGTGGGTGTTTAGAGCTGTTGCTAGAAACGAGGTTGACTATGCTAGCTATGAGACTGAGCCAAAACAGTGAGCTGAAAGAAACTGAAACGCTCCATAGAGCTGAATGGAAAAGCAGCATCAGGTGATACATTTTTTTATTATTTATTAAAATTTATCCCCCTTCCACACCTTTTACACATAGTTAATGGGTCAATTGTTTAAAAAAATATATTGATTATATATGATTTTATTATTATATTGCTTGTGTCATAAAAGCAATAACTATGACAATCAATTTCACGAACAATGTGTGTGAAATGAAGACCTATAACTTTGCCTTGTTTAAACTTCTAAATATCTGCTGTCAGTGCTTTCAACTTGAACTTCAAAGCTGAAGGGACTCGCTGTTTGTTTTTAAAGACATTCAGCTCTCTTCCTGATACTCAATATTCCCTCTTGGATTTTCTCGAGTTGTGGCAGAGCACAAGCAGTAGCAGTGAGGCCTGATGCAAGAGTTCGCATCATTATACCACTGCGCTTAAAAAGGCGAGCCATAGGCTTAACAAGAGATTTTTCCTTCACCTTTGACATTTAGCATGTTAATGAACCGCTCTGTAACTCTCCTCTCTCTCTGCAGCTCCTCTCCTCATTACCCTCTTTGGCAGGAGAGCACAGTGCTCTTCAGCTCTCTTTTTCTATCTCGTAATCCCCCCCCCCAACTGGAAAGGAGAAGGTCTGCTCACGTAGTCGGACCACTAGGGCTCCGTCTGCAGAGTTAGTAGTGCTTCGCTCTTACCCCCGCAGGCTTGGTATCCTAGGGGCTATAAGGCTCAGTCCCATTCTATTCCAACCTGGATAAAGTATGCTCTTGTCAGCACTTTCTCCAGCAGCCTGGCACTCTGTTTATTTTTGCAAGACACAGAGCTGAATAGACTTTAATAAATACCGTGGCCTGAGAGTCAGGGAGCCATCTGAGCTTGTCACAACTTGTAACTTAGCTGGTGCACCAGTTCAGACCCGCGATTGGGTGTTCACTTAACGGATGAGTGAGTGCACAACTCTCTCACCCGGGTCCTTGTACCGGTCAGGACACTGCACACTGCACGCATTTACTGAGCTTCACATTTAAACATGGCTCAGTGCTGTTTGAAAGCATGCTGAAGAGAAATCAATCAGCAAGAGATACATTGAGTGTTACACTAGAGCTATAATTTGTTGGAAGTCCTCCACGCAATCATGAAATCCATTTGCTGAGGATTTTATGTCTGCACATATAGCTAGGTCACATCCTGCTGTGGTTTGTATGGATTCAGACACCTGTAGAGGACAAAAGAAAAGAACACAAAATTAGACATGACACAAAGCAGAGGTGTGATAATGAGAGATGAAAGATGAGAACAAGCTTCACATTCATTACTTTGAAAAAGAAAAGATTGTTCCTGGAGAACAAAAAAACACCAACACTGTGCACACTAGGCTTTGATTACCTGGTGATTTCATGATGTTTGCTCATTCAAACTGTGAGGTCTGTGCACAAAAACTGACGTGATCTGAATGCAAAACACCTATTTTGAAGCTGTAAAAGGGAATAGTTCGACATTAGGATATACGCTTATCTGCTCTCTTTAAATACCACTCTCATAACTGCATGGCAAATATGAAGCAGCTAGCAGTTAGCTTAGCACGGACTGGAAACAGGGTGAAATAGCTGGTCACGTATCTCGTTTGTTGACTCTGGACCAGACTATCTCTTGGTGCATATGAATAAGAAAGTCTGAAAAATTGGCTACCTGTCGTTTCTTACACTTTAATCCATACAAAAACAGTTAATTGTGCTAAGCTAACTGGCTGCTTGTGGGAGATTCAAATTTACCGTACAGACATGTTCTGACTGACTTGGTAAGAAAAGGAATAAATGTCGAAAATGTCAAACTATTACTTTGTTACTATTAATTTCATAAAATATGCAAGCAGAAAACAACTTGCTGTTAGCATCTCAGTAACGTGACTTTAGATCTTGATGGCCACAGTTTGTTGGATGTTTCATTAATGTTATGTGAGTGTTACACAGTATAACTGATGTTTAGTAGAGTCTATTATAGCAGTGGCAACTTTAGAGAAATTACAATTGTTTTTTTCAGTCATTTCTTGACATCTGAAAATCAATGCTGACTGGGTGCACCTCATTATGTTCAGTGGTTCTGCTTCCTTATTATTCATTGCAAACTATTGGATTGACAAGAGCAGCAATAATGTGACGTTTTCTGCGATGACTGATGTTTTATCAAAGTACAAGACATAAGCAAAGTTATACATAATACAGTAGTTTATGAAAGGGAGTAATGTTGGACGGCTGATAATGAGGAAATGTTCCAGGAGGTGCACACATGAAATGAATGAAAATGCAAAATGAAAGTGCAGCTAAATGCCTTTGAAACATGAAGCAGCATTAAGTAAAGGGGCTATTTAGTTTAGCACTGGATGGGCCTATCATTTCAAGTCGGGCTCTGTTGCTGCTATTGACTTCTCTTTTTCATGTCAGTGGGTTTCAGGGTTTAACTCGGAGTTGCTGAAAATTCCACAGTGGTTTCATCCGGTGTTAATCTTTAGAGATTTGCATTAGTGTCCAGAGACACCTTTGATCTTTCTAAAGACTTTGATTGGATGTGTGAACGAGGGGGCTACTTTCCCATCATGCATCCACTGGATTAAAGGAGGGGAGTGGGTGGGGAGGGTATTTATAATTTTGGAAGTTGTTTTCAGGTCAGTGCAGGCTTTCAGAAGCAATCAGACAAACACATTTCAGTGGCAGTGGCTCAGAGACAGAGGAAGGGGGCGGGAGCCCGGGTATGATTTCAAACTCAGTGAACTTATGACGACAACGCTCACTGTTTCAGTGGTTTGTCTCTGTAAACTGTGGCTAGATGAATGAACACACAGGAATAAGACTGGCAGGGGTAGGGGGAAAACCCTGACAGTGTGAGGCATTTTAGACAGTTATAACCCCAAAAAATATTTTTAAATCAAAGTCTAAAAGCATGATCATGTACAGTATTTCACTTTTTTAACAGGATGTCATATTTTTAAAAAACTGCCTTCACAGACGATATTTTTGTCTTGACATGTTATATCCATTTATTCCACCTTCTGTGGTGTGAAAGCCATCCCTGAGAGCAATCATTAACAGCAGAGCCTCTTTGCTGACTCACATCCATCGGGCTTCACCAGCAGCTGGTCTCTGCTCCCCCTTCGTCCATGCTTCACCTTTCAGGAGAAATCAGAGCTCGTAAACATTGTCTCAGTAATGCCTGAAACAAGTTTCCATGCCACATTAAAGTGCTCAGCAGCGAGAGTGAGTCTCTCGGCGAACAGCTGCCACCTCTGCCTGCCTGGCAGCAGCGCCGAGTTAGATTTGCCATTAATTTGTCTCACCTGACAGCCGACTCTGCTGGGTACCCTCCGTCTACACCACTTTGCTACCTTGTGCCTGGGAGGGACATATCTTACCCTTGTGAGAATTAGCCTGAAATATGGTTAGGGAAGAGACTGGTACAAAATAGGAGCCCCAGGCTGTTACATTTCATGTGTATCTAGGCCAGGCCACATGATTCAGTAGAAAGTTAGAACTGCAGGGTTGAAGTCCACGGGGTAAGCCGGCTGTGCCACCTACTAACGTCACTGGGACTTACAACATCACCACCTTAGCCAAGCCCAAGTCAGTACTAAGACCCGATCCAGTTAAGTTTGAGTCCAGATCAAGTCCAAAGAGGATTGAAACCAAGTCAAGAACAGACTAGTGAATCAGCTCATGCGCAAAACTAAGATAACCATTAATCATGTACAGTGATACCATATTGGCCTGAATATATGAGGATACAGCATGTTTTTCTGGATATTATTAATTATATTCGAGGACTAGACAGTTAAATATTCACAAGAGCACATGTTCTCTGAGTACTGGCACCTACAGAGTGAACCTGTTACTTGAAAGGGTGTTGCATCATGGGTTCTTTGTTGCTTTAATGTTGCTAGGCGAGTGAGTGTCTTCATGTCAGTTTCTAGTGTGTGCCAGTTCAGACCAAAGATGCGCAACGAGACCAGTTGAAACTTGCAACTACTTGCAATGCTACTAGATGAGACAGTGTATCGTTTCCATAGCAACGACTCTCTGTACTTCCGTTCTATCTGCCGGCTTTTCAGGCTTTTTTTGTATCTGGATTTGATTTGTAGCGTCTTAAAATATGAATGAGGATAGTGATAGTGAGTTACTGCTACAGTTGCATTTCTAGTATTGATGAAACGGTGAAAACATAAAAAAACGAGAGGGTCGAGATGACCAGCTGACTTTTCTACGAGCTGATTGGCTGTTGAAACAAGTGACGTGCCTTACGTTCTAAAATCAGCCACTGGCAACTTGACAAGCTGAGTCGCAGGCGATGCCATCAGCCAAAAATTATGTTGCTTTTTCGCTGCGTAATATTCGCTAACAGTTTGAAAAAAAATATTGACGTATGAATTAATCGCACACAAAAAACACCTCTGGTGTGTAAAGGCCTTTACTCAGCCCTAAAAGGAAGTAGGAAGCCCAGTTTGACCTTCAGGAGTTTGTCATGGTTTGTTGCCACAGAGAAAATAAATTCCTGAGTAGAAAGCGCCTCTCTACGTCATTACTGCAGAAATGGAGAGGGGACTGAATCATACCATGATGTGACTGATAAACAGAATGAAGAATTAGCTGCACTTGAAAACATACTTGGACAAGCTACACCAATGTGGGATTTATGTTATGCTTTAATGGAAGTATCGAATGTTTCACTTTCACTTGAGAAGAGGTTTCAAGGAAAATGATTGCTGTCTCTTATACTTGGACTAATAGTATCTTGGGGAAACTTTCCCAACAGGACTAGTGTGATGAAGCGTTTCCTATCTTCAAAAGGTATTTTCCCAAAAACTGTTTTTGGAAAATGTGGGGTTGTTTTATAATTAGGGTGGTTGACTTATATTCTGGCAAATATGGTATTGTAATATTTTCAATACTGGCTAATTTATAGATTATTGCTTTTGTTTTATTGTTAAATGTCAGACAAAAGGGGAAATTGCCCATCACAATTTCCAGAGTCTAAAGTGGCGTCTTCAAATTACATGTTTTGTCTGACCAACAATCAAAAATCTGTAGATTTTTATTTTACAATGATATAAAGAAAATAAAAATATATAGTGGAGAAAAGCAGTAAATTCTACATTTGAGAAGCTTGAACCACTTAAATCAATAACTTAAAAGATCTATCAGTTATCAGAATTGTTGCCAGTTAATGTTCTGTCGATTGAGAAAGTATATGTTAATAAAACTACCCAGTTCTTATGTTTTTAAACAGGCAGAAACCAGGCAAAGATGTCCAAGATGTCAGGGGAGTGACCGGAACAAGACTGGAATCACACCAATAGAAACTGATTTCATCTTGAACTGACTGATTTGCCTTTTACTGTATATTTGCAGCACCCTTATTTTGTTCTATGAAACTGTGCAAGCTGTCAGTTCTTTATTTATATATCAGAAAATATCAAAAGAACAACAAAAAACAGTCATTATTCAACATCTTGTCTCATTAAACAGATATGGTACAACACTATGATAGCGGATGACTATCAAATGTCACTATAAAGTACTTTACCTGTGCATTGTGTCATCTATCTTTATGTATATAGATGTCAGTAAGGCGGAGACTGTGTGTGTCACTAATTTGTCAAATCTCATTTTCAATCTCTTCATGTTTTGTAAAGGGCAATTAAATGGACTGTGACTCTGATACATCGTCCAACTTCAGGCTAATCTGTTACCTTAACATAGGTGATGATGCAGCGTGGCATATATCATTACCTGGAATGACATCAATCCTATTTCAAAGTTCATATTCTCAGCTGGCTGACATTAAGATCTGTCTCAGGTCACTGGGAACAGACGGAGACAAACACAAAGGCAGGAAGGAAGAAGACAAAACTTGAAGACGTTATGGAGAAAAATCATCCAGCAGTCCGGTTTCTTTATTAATGGATGGATGTATTTCGTTATTGATGAGGTTGACATTCACCTCAGTAATGGAGCCTGTGGTGAGTTTGCAAAAGTTAAAAGCAGAACGTGAGCTTGCAACTACGAGTGTTGAACGCTTAAACTTAATGGCATTGTTCCATCAAGTGAAGCACTTAACCCCACCCTCTGATGTATAGTCATACTGTAGCAGTATGGCCATCATCATTATGCAAGGGATCCACAAACAAACATTATTGTGCACATCAGCAGTGAGAGCAGGAGCACACTGTGCCCTCAGCTCACAAATAGACAATAACATTTGAGCTGCAATAAATGAGCTGTGAAGGCCGGGCCTCTCACCTGTCAACATGTGACACTTAAAACAGTAATTTGTTCCCCTCAGGGGCTATACTTTTCAAGGTACTGAATTTCCCTCTGGACCCAAGATTATTCTAGTATACTATCACCTAGACAGAAAGCAATACCTTTAAAAAACTGCTTAATGTCAAACCAGAAACTGTACTTTGGGGCTTAAGCTGGTAAAAGCGAATGAAAAAAATTACTTACAAGACACAAATTAACAAATTAAGCTTTTTGTGCTTTCTGTATGCTTACATAAGGCCTTTAAATGTCAGCAGCGTAATAAAGATCTAGGCCGAGATATCCAGTGAATAACACTTCATTGCTGTCATCGTCATATGGCTCATAATGCCTTAATCTTTTATGCATATTTTCCCTTAAAACAACATAACAGCCATGAACAGGCCCTCCTTTGTTGTCGGTGAATGTCAACATCCCTGTTATCCCATCAGCTCCCTCTGCCTGAAACCTTAAACCACCAAACACCTGTTCTTTTGTGTGAGCTGGCATTTTACAGCAGGGTTTCTCAGACACAAAGTGGAGCCTCTCCCATCGCTCGCTCTCACTCAACCCTCTCATTTGGTTCGTCTCACTCTCTCTCCCTCTTCTTCCCTTTTACATGTCGTCACCCTCCCCCCCTTTTTCTTTTACTTGCTATTGTCATCTCTCTCTCTCGCCTTCTGTCTCCTTTTACCAAATCTCCCCACCTCTCCATCTCTTTTAGACCCTGCTTTTGCCTTACAGTACCCTCTACTCATTTTCTTTCCGTTTTCCTCCCCTCATTTCATATATCCTCATTTTTACTAATACTCTCAAACCAATACTTGACTCAGAACTTATCTTTCTGTCTCTCTGAAGCTTCCCTGTCTTCCTCTTTCTTGCAATACCCCCTTCTCTCTCTTTTTACCTCTGTCTGCCGCACACATCATCTCATTTAACTCCCCTCTTTGTTACTCACTGTCCTCTTCTTCTTCCCCCTCCATGTCTTTGTTATTCTTGCTCTCTTTAATACTCTATCTTCTGCTCTTTGTGGGTTTCATTTACACCACATGGCCAAAAGTGCACACTACAGTCATTACAGTTATTATTCACATTATTTAAGCTATAAGACCTCCACTTTTGGAAAGGCTTTCCACCAGATTTTGGAACCTGGCTGCAGGGATTTGATCTCTTTCAGCCACAAGAGCATTACAGTAATGAGGTTTGGTAACAAGACCTGGCTCGCAGTTGGTGTTCCAGTTCATCCCAAAGGTGTTAGATGGGGTCAGGGCTCTGTGCAGGGCAAGTGCAAGTTCTTCCACACTAAACTGGGAAAACCATTTCTTTATGGACCTGGTTTTACTGGAACTTCCCCAAAGCTGGAAACACACTCTTGACTAAAGTATCATTTATGCTTACGATTTCCCTGAATTGGAACTATGGTGGCTATTAGAGTTGGGCGATCGTTTCTATTTTCATATCGTCTAATCGTTGTTATCCAAGATCGCCGATAGGCGATCCGTACAGTGGCCGAAACTGTTTTAGAACATTGTAGGGAAAAGTTGCTGTGGTGTAAACTGGCCCGTCTCAGCTCAACTCAAGCCAGCTGATGGCGTCGCCTGCGTCGCCAATGGTTGGTTTGAGAACGTAAGACAATCAGCTCGTAGCGAAGTCAGCTGGTGAAGTTAGTTACAAACAGCTGTGCTTGCAATCATTTTTTTAAATGCCGTTATCTCAAGATCACAAGTTCATAATTAACTCATGATCTCGAGATAACAGCATTAAAAAAATAATTGCAAGCAATTGGCTTCCGTAGGAAAGAGAGGATCACCTCATCAATTTGTTTGAGGAACAGCCGTGTCTGTATGATACAAGCCTTAAAATTTACTCAACTAAGATCATATTTTAAGATGCTACAAATGATGTCCAGCTACAAAAAAAATATGAAAACACATTGCACACATGTGTCTAACTGGTTTGTAATTAAGGATTTCGTCTCAAAATGTACAGATTCTAGAGATTATCATCATAACATCTTAGTTCTGATAGTAAGTTTGTTCAAATCGCCTTCATATCGGCGTAAGGAAAAACCAATCAGCGATCAGCCCTTCTATCGTTGATATATAATCCAGTCGCCAATCAGCACAAGTCTAGTGTCTATCTCAAGTAATAAAAACAACCCCAGATCAAAAGTACACAAAAGTATGTGGACAGGATTGGACAAAGTGCAGAACTGTGACACCAGAGTCCGGGGTTCACATCCAGACTCCTGTCTGTGGTTAGGTTTAGGCAACAAAAGCATTTTTTAAATTTAAGATTAGGTGAAGATCGTGGTTTCGGTTAAATGTTAATAAACATGTCATGACTCAAGTCACTGTGAACTTTTTCTGTATTAAACTGTATTTTTGTGAAGCAGCTATAGGAAATGCAATGTGTTTATCACTGAGGTAGCAAAGCTTTGTTAGCGGTGCTATTCCTCAACAAGATATGGACAGTGAGCTGTTGGATGAGCTGCAGACAGGCTCAAATGTACTTCCTGCAAACTAGCACACCTCCAACATGTCATCAAGGTAAACTGCACCTTCAACCTTTGCCACGCTGTGCTGGGCACACTCGTACTATGCCTGAATGGCATGAGTGGTCATGGTTGCTCACCGCTCAGCTCGTCACAAGTATCCCCAGCCATATTGAAACACGCTAATAGTGTACCTCTGTATCTCTTCAACCCTTCTCTTTCTTCTGATTCTAACATCACCTTTCTTCAATTCCTTTCTACTAACATGCCGATGTTCTCTTTCTCTTTGTGTCTCTCTCTGGCACTCACACTTTATGTCTACTCACTACTCTGTCTTTCCCCTACTCTCCAACAACTCTTCTATCCCTGGTTGTATGGAAGATGAGGTAAAAGAAAGAAAAAAAACCCTCTAACCCTTCCCTCATCTCCTTTTTTTTTTGAAAGCTAGCCTTTGTGGAGCTGCCGGGAGCAGCTCCAGTGTCTCCAACTGCAGCCAGGGCTCTTTTCATCGGGAGAGGTTTGAAATCTAACTGACCCTATTCATGCACTGCCAGGCCTTTGGTTGTGCTCATGCTACATAATACGAGGCAATGCAGTGACTGGGGAATGTGAGTTATTCAGCGAAGGGGGAGACAACAGTAGAAGAGCACAAAAGGAGTTTGGATCAAATCAACAGGAGGCAATTTAAAATGCTGAATTTTACAAGTAGCACAAGACTTGTCATTACCTGGAGGTTATCATTCAGTAACCGTACACTACAGCACTCTGACATTTTTAGTTTGACTTCACTTCCAATCTGAAGTTTGAAAATTCTCTAGAAGGTTCTTGTCATGTTGGCCACATTTTGCTTGGCAGTCATGCTGTGGTCTTTTTGCAGTGCACTTCCCAGAGATCCCCTGTCAGTCAAACAGCGTGTCCACCACTGGGATGTCTTTCTCCTTGCATCTGCTTTTGACAAAAAGGAATTTTCTGTAGTTGATACTCTTTTCTGGATTGTTGAGACATGACAGTGGATCATGGCTCATGTGAACTCCCCAGTCATTCTTTGGATTATCTTGCAATCCAAGCAAATATTGGAATGCTTCTCCTGGAGATATACATAAAACTTAATGCTTGTACTATGAGACCAACCAAGCCTGGCATTTTTCACCATTTAGAGCAGTCTCTGATCTAAGGAAGGAAATCATCCTCTTTACTTGCCCAATTTTCTCTGGTCTCCAGTTTCATGGCGGTATGGGCTGATGTTATGCTGGCAGAAAGACCTGTGGCGGTAATGGCACTGAAAAGGAAGGGCTAGTCAAAAACAACGAGCTGCGTGGGTTGTCCCTCTTCAAATCATCCCGGCTACTAATATCATGAATGCCACCGCATTTTAACAGAACATTACGTGCAGAGATCCATCAGCCTCCAGAGAAACAAATTTAACCTTCAACTTGTGAGAAAAAGCTGAGGAAAAACACCAACCATCTCTGCAGCAATCCACCAATCAGGCCTGTATGGTAGAGTGGCCAGACGGAAGCCACTCCTTAGTAAAAAGCACATTGCAGCCCGCCTGGAGTTTGCCAAAATGCACCTAAAGGACTCTCAGACCATGAGAAACAAAATTCTCTGGTCTGATGAGACAAAGATTGAACTCTTTGGCGTGAATGCCAGGCGTCATGTTTGGAGGAAACCAGGCACCGCTCATCATCAGGCCAATACCATCCCTACAGTGAAGCATGGTGGTGGCAGCATCATGCTGTGGGGATGTTTTTCGGCGGCAGGAACTGGGAGACTAGTCAGGATAGAGGGAAAGATGAATGCAGCGAAGTACAGAGGCATCCTGGATGAAAACCTGCTCCAGAGCGCTCTTGACCTCAGACTGGGGCGACGGTTCATGTTTCAGCAGGACAACGACCCTAAGCACACAGCCAAGATATCAAAGGAGTGGCTTCAGGACAACTCTGTGAATGTCCTTGAGTGGCCCAGCCAGAGCCCAGACTTGAATCCGATTGAACATCTCTGGAGAGATCTGAAAATGGCTGTGCACCGACGCTTCCCATCCAACCTGATGGAGCTTGAGAGGTGCTGCAAAGAGGAATGGGCGAAACTGCCCAAAGATAGGTGTGCCAAGCTTGTGGCATCATATTCAAAAAGACTTGAGGCTGTAATTGCTGCCAAAGGTGCATCAACAAAGTATTGAGCAAAGGCTGTGAATACTTATGTACATGTGATTTCTTAGTTTTTTATTTTTAATAAATTTGCAAAACTCTCTAAAAAACTTTTTTCACTTTGTCATTATGGGGGATTGTGTGTAGAATTTTGAGGACAGAAATGAATTTATTCTATTTTGGAATAAGGCTGTAACATGACAGAATGTGGAAAACGTGAAGCGCTGTGAATACTTTCCGGATGCACTGAATATCTTGTGACTTACTTTTAATTTATCCCACAGTACCACACATTCTTTTGCAGCTTTGTTTAGTATATCTTTCTTTTACTTTAGCCAGAGTATCATATTTTCTAAGAACTGTGTGTCCTATCCAAAGGCTCTTCAGATAACAGGGAGAGCAAACTAAATATTTACAACACACCCACACCAGGATCACACCCTGAACTATCTAAGCAAAGTCTTGATAGTTTTTCCAAAGATCTTACACCCTGTGCTGCAGTACACAAATAGATATTATCACAGCAACATAATATTATTTACTTGTAATTTATTTATGTAGCATCATGATCGGAGCAAAGGTTTTATTTTTCTAACAGGCGCTTTAGGCAACTTTGAGCTCAACACGCACAGTGAGCAGATTCAGTCATTTTGCTGATGTATGTTTACAATCTCTGCAGACCTTTTTTGATTCAGTGAATCTGGATTCTGTTTAACACTATGTAAAAGGCTTTTGTGAGCTTGTTGTGGATTTAATTACCGTTGTGTTAGATCAATCAGTCACAGGGAGAAGAAAAACAAATACTGTATAAGATTATTACACTAACTGTCAGAGCAATTTCTTCATCTGAATAACTGATTGTTTGGCAATAGAAGCTACTTGAACTCCTGATCATTTTTTGCTGTAGCAGCCGAACAGCTTTACTAGAGTTTTTTTATTATTCATTAATGAACAGTCAAAGAATAAGCTTACAATACAGTAAAAACTTTTTCCCACCTAAAACTGTGGCCTCTACTAACTACAATATTATACTCTTTAAAAACTCACTGAATATATCCCTGTAGGCCTGGCATCTTCAATAAATTCATAGTTATAAGAGAAAATCCCCTTTGTCTGCTTCCCTCTGGTGCACTTTCCCTCCACCATGGTGAATACATGGAAGGCTTCCCTTGAGATAGAAACAGTAGTACTTTACATTAATGGTCTTTTTCAGTTTTACTTCTTTTCAGCAGCCCTGCTTTATGCTTACAAGGTCGCACAGATTCACACCTTGACGGCAGTCAGCAAAACCGAACAACTTCACTGGAGAAAGAAGCCGCTATGCTCCATATTGTTATGCTCATATTGACACTCTCTGAAGCATTTCAGCCTTAGTGTGTTTTTAAATGAAACTGCACATTTCAAATTGCCACCAGGATACACATAACAAGTAGTGAAATCAGCTACTAAAACTGTATTTGTAAGTAGAAAAAGATGGAGCACTTAATAAAGGCGAGGGTGCTGATATGTGTTGGTGTATTTTCATAAAGCATTAGTCCGTATTTATTAAATGCTTTTTATTTTTGCTATCCACTTGAGTGCCTGGAATTAAATGTTTTATTCCAGCACTTTGTATTTGTATTAAAGTCAATTCAATACAGACTGAATTTTCCAACAAGTCCTCCAACCTAAACGACAGAATAGGTCGTTTGTCCATGATTCCCAAAACAACATTTATAGGCATACTGGACCTTCATCGTCATGGTGACACCAACAACACGTGGTTAACATTGTGAAGCGGTGTTAGGATAAGTGGTGTGGAGAGGGAAGGACCCAAATGCAGACAGCTGGAGGAGGTTAAACAAGGAGGTTTTATTGGGGAAGGCAGGTAAGGAGGCAGGTAAGCAGGCAGGGCAGGTAGACAGACGGGCGGTAGGGAGGCAGGGCAGGGCAGGCAGGTAGACAGACGAGCCGGTAGGCAAGCAGGGCAGGCAGGAGGACAGAACAGCAGGTAGGCAGGCAGAAGGACAGAACAGCAGGTAGGCAGGCAGGGGACTGGCAGGCAGGAAACACACAACACTGAACAATCTGCAACACACAACACTGAACAATCTGCAACACACAACACTGAACAATGAGCCGACAAGGACCAACTGAAAAGGACAGGTACAAATAGGGAAGGGACTGACGAGGGGATCAGAAACAGGTGAGCACAAACACAGGTGAAAACACTGAGGGTTGAGACGGGAGGCGGGAACACAAGACAGAACTTCAAAATAAAAGCACCCAGGGACCGAACCATGACAAGCGGTCGCAGTTTGGTTAGTTTTAGGCACCAAAACTACTTGGTTAGGTTTAGGAAAAGATCATGGTTTGGGTACGTTGGTAAGTTAAGTTGCGTCACGTGACTTACTAATGTAGCTTAACTTATGTACTTAGTTAAAATAAGTCAACGTTGATTTTTGGTTTCACACGGGACACGATTTTTCTTTAATCCAGCCTCTAGAGGCCATTAGAGGAACTGCAGATTAAGACACTTCCTTCTTCAGCACTGAACCGCGTTGGTTTCTGTTTGGTGTGATCACATACTGTCACACCTGTAGTGTTTGCAGGTGGAATCCCAAAACCCGAACATCTTAAATAAACTTTCACATAAATCACATAACTGTCCCTCCCTCTACCTGGTTACAGTGTCTGAGTCAACCCTGTTGGGTCTGAAATTGAAGGACAGAGCTTCTCAGTAGTGCTATGCTGTTGTCACAAACAGTGTATATTAACATTTGTCATCTGCTCAGTTGCCAGACTGCAATATCAGCTTTAGCATCCCTCATTTGTCTTCCTTGCAAAGCTGTGAGCAGGTTATGATAACATCGCACCACTTTCAGCGCTCTTCAGTGATACTGGCGTAAAACCGGCAGCTTTTGGAACAAAATTACTTTTTGTGTGTTAATAGCCCAAGTGTATGTTCCTGTCTACCTACTAATGTTTTGAGACTGAACAAAAGACAACAACAAGTAGGTGGCCAGTCTGCTTGGTTTGGAGAAGGGTGAGAGCAAGTCAGAGGAAAAAGTAAACAGTTTCAAAGTCAGAAGTAGAGAAATAATATAGCCTCCACAGTTAACTGATGTAGCACACAACAACCAAACAGGCAGGAGTTCTGTACTTTGCTCTAAGACACTTTCGAGTGATATTCCAGCCAAAATATATTCATCTGAGTATGAACTACTCGCCCCAATAGGCTTCAGTTCAGGTCGCTTACATTGGATTTCAATGGTGACAGGTTTTCATGGAGGAACAATACAAACATCTCAAACCACTCCTAATAATCTACTTCTTTGATGTCCTGTTATGATTAGTCAATCGACAGAAAATTAATCTGCAGGAATTTTGCATATCTTTTTTTAATCCAATGAGGATGAGGATTTGCTCATTTTCTCTATTTTATAGAAACATAAACTGAATATCTTTGGGTTTTGGACTTTTGGTTGGACGAAACAAGATATTTGAAGATGCCACCTTGGAATCTGGGAAACTGTGATTGCCATTTTTTATGACATTTTATGGTACAAATAATTTATTAATTAATCAAACATAAGTGACAAATGAATCGATAATGAAAATAATTGTTGGTTGCTGCCCTACTGTCTTTTATTTGCTCAATATGTTAAAAAAAAGCTACCATTTTGTCAAATATATTTTTGTTTTTGTTACTCAAAAGATATATGTTGGGTGGAGTCATTACAATAGCTGCTGCAGAGATGAAACCTGTGATCTTTCTATCACTGGACTGATCTCTCGCACCACGGGGCCACTCTGAGTAGATGTGCAAAATGTGCTTGTGTCAATACAGACAAGCCTAATGGTCTGTGTGTTTAAACCCTTCAATGGGACGACACTGGGGCTTTGGCGGGTTATAATGGGAACACCAGTGTGTGAAATATGTTATGCAAAGGAAGCAGGCGAGTGATGTAGCAAAGGGCCACCATTTGGCACTGAGTCGAGAGAGTCAGCAATAAAAAGAGGACTAGAGTAAACAAGCTGCTGACATTCAGTTTTGGCCGCCACAAAGCAAGAGGCGCCTTCCAAAGTTGGCCGAGTGAGATAAATAGAGGGTCACCAAGCAGGAGGAAGACTTCTGAAGACCTCTGTATTCATCGTTTGGAGCTTTACTTGTCATGTGCAAATATAATAAATTATAGTTTTTATTATAATTTAAAATGAAAATTTTTTGTAATAGTAGCTAAGTTACAGTACTGTAAGTAATGTCCTCTGGCAAAATAAATTAGCTTTAGAACTGGATCTTCTATATTTTATCAAAGAATAAACATGAAGAATACATTTGGATATCTGGTGAAGCACTTCAGCAGAACTGGCATGACGTGCTTATTGATTTATAATGAAAATTCTAGATATATTCACATTTTAGAAACAGCTTAGCTTGAGAGCACTTCATCCAGGAGTAATAAACTGTAGACCATCCTCTGTTTCTTGATTTTGTGTGGAAAATCATTTTAGATTCTATTAAAACACACATTGAGTCATTGTCTGTATCTCTGTGTGAACCGATAATGGTCTCCAAATCATTTGAGATGATAAAAAGTCAAGTATTTGCATGCTGGCCATGCAGATGTTAGCTACATATACACTATTTTGAACTATATAAGTGCCACATTCTTGGGTCTGACTTTTCTTTTCATGCAAACACATATTTTGCTTTGCTTCTCATTTTCATCAATTTAAGTAGCCCATTAGGCCATGAAGGGAAGAGCACATACAGTAAGTGATGCCATATCCTTCTAATATCCAACCCCAATGAATGAAACATGTAACAGGCAGGGAGGGAAAGAATGTGTAAAATTAATATTGCAGGATTGAACTTGAACTTGACATGTATAATACATACCCATTTGGACAGAACTACTTCAAACATCACAAAAATGACAAAACCTGGTCCTATTATTTTTTTTTTATATTTTATGAAAAAATTTACTATGTCATGTTGAGTGGGAGTTCAGTGGTTGAACTTTTAAATGTGAATTATTATTCCGAGAGCAGTCATTGCTTCTGACAGCAGCAAGCGGTGTGGAAGTCACAAATTATGAATAAAACATAACGTGTCATGTTTGACAATTCCATCACTGCTAATAAAACCATGGGCGTGCTGTGCTTTTGCCGATCATCACACTGACAGCATTAATTGAAATGGCAACATGATTAAAAATCCAATTAATCATGCAGCCCTAATGGACAAAAAAATGTGGATTGACCTTATTCAAAATGGAATTTGTTCTTTGCTCATGTTCAGAAAAAAAAAATCTATACATAAATATTTTTGTGCTTTTCAAATTAATTAGAGAGGTACATTGTTTGTGCCCCGAGACAAACCTGCAAACATTAATTTGGGGTTGAATGGTTTGTGACCGACCAGCCAATTTAATTATGAACAGTCATTTAGGGATTAGGCCATTACTGGCAGTTACTGTATGTAATTTGATGCAGGTGATTACAAAAGAGCTAAAGGATAAATATTGAGAGCAATTTGAGCAAATCCTAAAAATAGCCAAGAAAAACAAGCAAAATTTCCCATAAGTTGCTTTCTCATACAAAATCTAAAAGTCATCTCCAGTTCATTTAAAGTCAAAACACACCCTTTTTTCATAATAATTGCTACACATAATTTAATTTTCATCATCAAAATCAAGTTTAGCGTCATCTAAAACTGCACCCATCTTTCAAAGAACACGTAAATCTCTATGCCATTCAAAAACAAATACAAAATTAGCTTTTTGTCCCTACCAGCAAGAACACAGGTATTGTGTCGATCCATTTGATCGATCACTAGAGATGTGGGAATACGTCTAATCCCATCTTTCCCCCTGACATCAACCTCTGGGCCCTGCAATGAGCTTGTTTCCAGGATGAGCCTGAGTCCTGGGCCACTGACACACAAACCATTTGAGCTCAGCACACATCCCAGGAAAAACTCATCCGGACACATTCAGCTACAATAGTGTCACGCTCGGATTGACTCTGTGAGCACTGTCATGGCCTTTTGAGCATGAAGAGGGGTTTTTGGGGTGGCAAGGGCTGTGGAATGACAGAAAGGGGGGGGTGAAAACACTCAGCGGTGTGTTGACTGTCTTTCTTGCACGCTAACATGAACCAGTGTGCAGTATACGATAAGCAGCTGCGATCAACAATAATACCAATCAAAACCACAATGAAGGGAGATGCTATTTGTCATCACTTTACGGATCTTGACACCGATTTGTGGGCCTCGTTGCTTGGTGATTGCACCATTGTCTACTTCCCTCTGCAGATAGGAGATGAAGTCTGTAGTCGAACCTGCAGGCTAAATCGTTGTGCATGTCTGCTGAACTCAAGAATCATCCCTTTTATGTCAAAAGAGCCAACCGCCCCCTTTTCCAGCAGACACTTAAGGAAAGCAAACAATCGGGTCCAGGAATAGCAGCTGTATTGTTGCGTCCCCACGTTTCTCATAAGGGGCCTCCACTCCTCCTGCCCTCCCCGAGTTTCAATCCAAACCTGAATGAGGCCCAAACAAAGAGGAGCTGTCAGTGGTCTGCTAGACGTGGTGGATTAAGCAGAGAAATGAAGACCTGTCGTAGACTTCAGCCAAATAGACTCCCTGTATCTAAGCGGCAGTGGCAAGGAGCCACATTTCTTTCATGACGGCCTTTTAATGAGCTCTAATTAAATATCTGTGGGCTCAGCAATTGTCCAGGGGTAGGAGGTGGATCGCTGGCCACCTAAGACCAGAATAACAAGAAACTGGAGAGATAAACTCTCAAGGGATAACCTGCTGTAGCCACCCTGTCTTTCATTAGTATGTTATAAACCACCGGTGTCCTGGAAAATAGAAACATTTTGCCCCCATTGTATGCTTAGTATAAACCAAACATGACAAAGAGTCAAGTCTACAGCCACGTTTGCGGCTCTGTGAAACTGTAATGCTCATTGTAGAGAAAACCAAACTGATAGATAAACAAAAGTACTGCTTCAAGTTCACAAAGACTATGAGTGTATGCACCTTTTGAACTTTTAATTGCCTTGTCTGGGAACCATGAACGTCTGTACCAAAATTTGTGCCAATCCATCTAGTAGATGTAGCAATATTTCAGTGAATAAGTAAAACCTTTGCTGGTGGTGCTAGAAGAAAAGTCAGTAGGATTCACTGTCTAGGAACCAAGCACGCCTGTACAAAATTTCATGGCAAACCATACAACAATTGTTGAGATATTTAGTCTGGACCAAAGTGGTGGACCGACCAGCTGACGGACACTGCCATCCCTTGGCCACGCCACTGCCGTGGCTAAAAAGGCCAACTCCTGTTTCCAACCTTTATTGGAATTTTATTTGGCCTGCTACATAGCTATGCATCTACACGCATGGTAAAGGCAGATGAGTCAGTATGATGTAAACTGTAAATCAATATATAAAATGTCACTGTAAGTACTTAAAATATGTTAAACCACCAAGAAAAAAACACTGTTCCTGCAAATGAAAAGGTTAATAGACGAAGCTGGTGATGTCACTTCTCAGACTCAATTTAGTTTAGTGTTACCACCTAAATTAAGGTGTGAAACTGGAAACTAGTGTGTTTAACCATGCGTGTTGTCTCGCCTAAACTAATTTTCCACACAGAACCCTGGGATGGATCAAGATGTCCATCAAGTACTCGCAGTATAACAGGAAAACAAAAACCAGCTGTAATGTCTTTTTCTGCTCTTTCTCTGTATTGCTGAAACTCCCACTGAATATTGTGGGAGTGTGGACTTCACTTTTACTGCATTACAGTAAAAGTGAAGGCCATGGAAAAGCCTTGCTCTGGAGCTTCCGATTAATCATTTTGTGTCACATTCCTGTGCACGATCCGTGTGAACACCTTCCAGCAAGTGCGATTCCTTCCGCCTGGCTGTGTTTTATTCATGGCTGCCTCTCTCTGCACCATTAAGCAGCAGAGATACCTCTGCTCCGGGAGGATACATAGCATGTGGTGCAATTAGAAAGGAGGTGATCAGGTACTATCTGTAGTATCAAGAATATATTTAAAACTGCTGGAAGAGGTGGATTAAATGTAGCCTGTGATACTATTGTTACTTTTATTTAGATCTCAGAAGAGTTAATAGTAGGCCTACTGTCATTTACAGGATATGCCGTTCCATTAAATTTGTGTTTCTGACTAAATTAAAACCAATAGACAACCAGAGTTCTGGTGGTAAAATCCCAGCTGCAGGACACAAACCATGGCAATCAGAAAGACTAAACTGCATTAAAGTCTGTCTTTAGCTAGCAGATCGGCTAACCTCAACAGGGACCAGCTTTATAGCTAACAGCTAAACTTGAATGGCAAGGACAGCACTCTGGTCAAGATACAAGAAAACAAAAATAGCAATGACCACTTGTTTTCAGTCATACAGGACCATTTGTGGCCCTGGAAGCTACCTAGCTTAATATAGGCTAGTATGGCTAGAACTACCAAGTAAGGTAAGCTAGGCTGATAACATGGCTGACAAGGACTCACCCTTATTGCTTAGCGGCCACTTGTAGGAAGTATTTCTAACAGGTTATGGTTTGCCACATATGTACATTTGACATCAAAAGGCTGTATGTTTATGGTGTATCATTAATCAACCATTCTGTTCGTGTCCAGATATTAATGGAGGATGAAGCAAACTTCTTTCTTCACAGGGAAAATGACCAAACAAGTAAAAAGAACAAACTGTGACATCCAGAAGAAGTGGGATCAAATTCTTTTAATTACTTGACATACGATACATGGCTACAATGGATGTGGATGATAAAGGGGCACTCTGCAGGGAAGTGTCATCATATGTGTCATCATATGAAGTGTCATCATATGGGTATCTCAAACAGCCTGTGTTATTAACTTATGGCAGGGGGTTTGACATTTGTGGAGGGTGAACATCTTGATCAATATACATTATGGCAAGTGTAGAATCAAGTTACTGACCCATAAAAGTCAGGATACGTCGGCCTCTGATGCACTGAGTTTGACCATTCTTTTTTAAATCTCTTGAAAGTCTTCTTAACATTTTAATGAAGCGTAATGCTAAATCACAGTAGTACTATTTCAAGATGATTTTGTTGTTATGAAATTTTTGATTACTTTTTTCTGTACATGTTAAACACACACCTGCCACCACCATTTGTGTCTTTTAGGAAGAGTCCGACGTGTCATAATATTGCCTTCTCCTTCTATTACATCTTGCCATTTCCACAGAGCTGCAATTTGAAACTACTTATCCAGACAAAAAGTTCTCTTGGTAAGGCCACTGAGGTAAATCAGCCAATGAGATTATTTCTGCTTGAGCAGCTGAGAAATGTTCCTAATCCTCAACCTCACTAAATATGCATTTGGCTAAGATGGTGTGGCTACCAATTGCTGCCTTTTCTCATGAATCGCTTCCTAAGTGCTTGTATAACTGGAGTTATATTTCTGTTAATGTTTTGTCACACATCTAAATTGAATTTTTTATGGAATGTTTTGATTCGTTCAGTTGATATGTGGAGGAGGGAGAGAGAAGAGGCAAAGGCAGAATGTAGTGAGAGAAAAAGAGAAGAGGGATACAAGGGAGAGACAGCGAGAGACACAGAGACAACTTGTCTGAATTAAAGATCTGTCTCATGACTTAAACATTCTGGGGGATAAAATATGCCCACACTGCAGGGATTCTTTTCCCAGTAAAACTTGCAGCTTCAGCAGTGTGAGAGGCATGCATCAATGGAGTATTGTATCAGTGTGTTGTGATCATATTGTGCTGCCTCATGGTTTGCAGAGCTGCAGTGGAATTGTGGAAAAAGTGGTAAAACAATACCTTTGCTTCTCAGAAACAGCATAGTAATGGGATATAATGAGCCTCTGTGCACCATAAACCACTATAATGTGCCATGTAATGAAAAACCAAAGCAGGTGACTCCTCTTACAGAAAGAGACTGCCTTTAGTATCAGAATGGCATCTCCTAATATAAAACCTGTGACTAATACAGGTGAGGACCTTGTTGCATGTCCTATACTTCTCCTGTTTCTTGATCGCTCTCTGCTGTAAACCACCACATCAAGTAAAATACTGAAAAAAAAATCAGAGTACACATATTCCAATGTCATCTTATGCAGTGACGTATTCTAGTACACACACTAGATCACTGTTTACCCCTCAGGAAAAAACTCTAGATATATGTTACTCAAATGTCGTCCAAAATACACAAATAGTGATGTGACCTTTAGAGCTATTCCCTTTATCATAACTCCAGATATCCAAATATCCAGCCAAAGAATCAAAGCTGGGACCAAAAACACGAAATACTAGCATACATTCTCAACATCTTATCATCACCAAAGTAACATGTACAGATAGATGACAAATTAAAGGAAAATACAACCATAGATGTCTTTTTAAAATGTTATTCAACCATGAGCCTACAGAACAGCTTCAATGCTCCTTGGTATCTCTGGAGCTCTACAGGAGGCATGAACACCATTCTTCATAAAGATATTTTCTCATTTGGTGTTTTGATGGTGGTGATGGAGAGCTCTGTCCAAAAGTTTAGCCACGTTACACTTTTGTCCTACTACTAATGAAGCCTGCACGAAGGATGAATTTAAGTACGCTTTTCCTGTTGTGGTACAGTCTCCAGACAACTATGGCAGACTCACCGGTCGGAGTGCTGAATGGATAATCTACATTAATTCTAATTAATTTTTGAAGAATAAACTAGAAAAAAACATAGCGCTCCAAGCCAACTTTACATGCCCAGTCCCTGCAGTTAATAATTAATAAACTTGATAAGCACAGAGATCGACTGTATCTAATGAATTCTGGTGAGATGGCAAATTTAGAAATGCAATCAGCTGTTCTCAGCTGTTGTTGAGGACCTGCAATATAGCTGCCAGAGGCTGCCTGTCACGCTTTACATTAAATATACACCAAACAGCAGGAGGGCACAGCGACACCACTAACAGACTCTATTTTTGCTTCTGGGCATTAAATTATTATTATTAATTCATGTGTTAGTTATTTCAAAATGAAGCTCACTTTTGATCTTACAGTGGTTTGTCCAAATGAGCAGCTGATTTCAATATTAAAATCGACATGGCGAATGTAAGGCTGATGGACACAACAAACACTGGGGCCTTGTTACTCAACCATGCAAACAACACAGATCATTATCAACATCATTATGCCTTCATGTTAAGCAAACAATCGCAGCCTTCCTCTCCCTCATCATGGCTATAAGAAAAAACTAACAAACTCACTAACAAATGATTTTTTCATCCTGGATTTTTCCTCAAGGTGCCTAGCCCTGATTGGCCATGAATTGCCACATTTACCTATTGTATATGAGTGAGGTGGGAGGCTGTATTGTATCAATAACCAGACTGGGAAAGAAAGTCAGAGGGTCCCTTCCTGCTGTTGCTAACGCTCGACAAAAACTGGAATGCAGTGAAGGTCAGATTCCATTAGAGAAGTGTTATACAACCCGGGATGGGTGGGAGGGCACACAAGAGGGCTTTCACTCGCTTGCCTTGCTGACTTCAGAAGCACCACAAATTCCTCAAGGGTATTTATCTGTAGCCAGGTGATTTCCAGACGTGACCACCCTCAGATGAAGCCATGAGGGCAAGGGAAGGAAAGGTAGGAAAAGGAAAGAGAAAAGAAGAGAGGGGTGAAGGAAAGAAAAAAAAAGAGTGTATGCACCCAGGTGGTCCTCAGTTTAAACAATTACTTTAAGGAAAGGAAGGGAAAGGTTAGTTACTGTAGTTTACTGTATTTGTATCCAGGTGATTTGCAGGCTTGGCTGCATCCTCAGCAAGGGGAGAAGGAAGGGAAAAGAGAGGAAAGGAAAGGAAAGGAGAGGAGAGGTGAAGGAAAGGAGAAATGTAGGAGAGAAAAGGAGATCTGATCCCAGGTGATCCTTGTTTGGATCAGTGAGGAAAAGGAAAGGAAATCGTTTATCTGTATCCAGGTAATACACATGCTTGTGAAGAGAAACAGAAAGGAAAGGAAATGAAAGGAAAGGAAAGGAGGGAGGAATGGAGGAAAGGAAAAAAGATAGTGGTTAGTGTATCTGTATCCAGGTGATTTACAGGTGAGACCATCCTTAGATTGAGCCAAGACAGAAAGAAAAGGAAAGGAAAGGAAAGGAAAGAAAAGGAAAGGAAATGAGACAAAATGAAAGGGAAGAGAATAAAGGATCTATACCAGGTGATCCTTGGTATGAACAAGGTGGAGAAGGAAAGGAAAGGCAAATAAAGAAGGGGAGGAAAGGAAAGGAAAAGAAAGAGAATAAACATTACAACAGTTTATGCCCAATAAACCTGAATGCCTTTTAACTCAATCATGACCCCTCAACCCAACCCTAGACTAACTCTCTCTCTCTCTCTCTCTCTCTCACACACACACACACACACACACACACACACACACACACTCACATATCACACGTCTCTGCTGTCCTTGTGACAGAGGATATACTGCTATCTCTGATGCCTAATCCACAGCAGTATGGGGATACTGAAAGGCTCATGACACAAATTGAACATTTCAACATGGTGTGCAGGCGTGCAAGGACCAGACTTACCCTATCAGAAATCTAAATGATGTGTCCTTTGTGCCAATTCCAGTGCACGTTCAGGAAATGGAACATGGGATTGTGGGAGACATCTATTTTATGTTCTAAACCCTTCAATAAAACTCTCACTTCTTTTACCCCCCCCCCACCAGCACCTCTGTGATAACAAAGGAGGTTCTCTGTTTGTGGAGCCGACTGTGCCTTCAGTTTGATGCATTGAAACATTAGCATTTAGATAACCCATCTGAATATACGACCTGAGGGAATTGGAAACAGGAACCGAATAAATACTGTGAATAATCAGAAGTTACATTTTGAATTAACATAAGTTTGTCTTTTATCCTTTAAAATAAGAAAAGACCAGAAACAACAACTGAAACATCTGGTTTGTTTTGCTCACATGGCGTTCTCCTTCCAGACTAAAACTGCGAGGGAAACAAATAAAAAAAGAGGATATTTTATATGATGGCCGTGGCTAAACTGACTGATGCAGTGAGGTCAATTTCACTTTAGTATTAGAATGTCACGTTAGCTACACTGAAAATTGCCAGTGAGTGCAATCCCAACAGAAATTACCTAATTTCCTATAACTCATTTTTGTCAAAGCAAATTATAGGAAGTATAGGAATATATTTTCCAGGTCATGAGGTTTGGTTTAAAGGGTCATTTTTTAAATATAGGAATACAGATATAGGATTTCCAAATCACACACATTTATTTTATTATCTTTCATCAGCTACTGAATGTCACATCATTTGTAAAACAGTACAGCAATGGGCTATAGTGATTGAAAAAAGGATTCCAAACTTGGGTCTCCATTTGAAAGCTCATATTGTACATTGTAGATTTTCCCCTTAGTCTTGTTTCCCTGCTCAAATTGGTCATTTAAATTAATCAACTCTGAAAAAAGTGGGATAAAAAGCTAATGGTCATCATACCAGTAAGAACTTGTCGTTCATAAGCGCCAAAACGGGTTAATATGCAAACCAATTGTTCACAGTGATCTCATGGGCCTATGAGTTCTGCACTGATTCATCACTCATGATTCTTCCTCTGTGCTCATATATTATTTTGAGGCCTTTTATTTGATTTGAGTCGCCAATCAGAGTGTGATGAAAATTGCTGGAGCCTCACTGAGATCAATCTGAGCTTCACGCTGAGAAAGACACGGCCAAAACATTCTCTTAAAGGGGCATTCCACTGATGTTGGCTTTTAGGATGTTATTCTGCAAGTAGACTTCTTCCAACAAATTCCCAAAGGTTTAGATTTTTCTTTTGAATTTGTAAAAATCCCAAGACTTATGCTTAATTAAAACTGAACCAAACTTTGGTGGAATTCTTTTCTTTTGATCTCATTCTGCATTTTCTTTTCAAAAACAAAATTCACACTTCATCTGAGCTGCAGAGAGAAAAGGAAGCGTTGGTGCTGCAGGGAGACCCTGAGGCGATCAGTATTCTAGTCACCTGCTGCACAACATAAAGAGCATGCTAGCAAGCTGTGGACAAAGACACCCCAATGCACAGCCCACCAATGCATATGGAGGCCATACACACACACACACACACACACACACACCCACATATAAACACAATCAACCACACACATGCTTTCAAAAAGCTTCATTGAAATAAATTGCAGCCTCCTCGGCAAGCTGCACCTACAGCAGTTTCTTGGCTTCAGCAGCTGGCGGGGCGGGGGGAGAGAGCCAGCAACAGATGATTAAAGCTTGACAAAAGGTTAGGAGACGTGACAACATGGCTGCAAGTCAATCAGCAGGGAGCAATATGAGCACCTTGCCCAGATTCCAGGTAATGGAGAAGAGGAGTGGGGGGAGGAGGGGAGGGATAATGGAGTGTTGTTGCACAACACGATCAACTTTCAAGATCCCTTTGAAGTCCAGAGTCAAAATTTTCTCCCTCAGAAAAACACCGAGGGCATTTTCGCTGGACAACATTGGTGATTAAATGGTATTATAGGGTTTTCCCCTTCAAGCGCTTGAATAACAACAGGTCAAATCAAGCAATTTGCAATGAGTAAACCTGTTTGGGTAAAAACTCCATGTTTGGAGGGCCTGTAGCGATGGCAGGTAGTAGTTAACATTTCAAAGTGTAAGCCCTCTGAATTCCTATCATTTTTTTTTTTTTTGGAAAGGGGACGAGAGGGGAAAATAAACAAAGAAAAGACTCCAGGTAGACAAAGACTTCACCTGAATGGAAGGCAGCGTTATGGTGACGGAGGGAGTGAAGGAGAAGCTCGGAGGAAGAAGAATATTTGAGCTGTCACATGCTATGTTAGCGTGCAAAAACAGCTCACTGTGTTGTCACAAGGGCATTTTGTCATTGAGGCATCCACTACTGCTAGATTTATGGTGGTTGAGTCGAGAGCAAGCTATTACCATTGATAATTGATGGCCTGTAGGTGTGTGTGTGTGCGCATGTGGGCGCAAATGGGATGGCGAATATGTGGGTGAGTGCATGTATTCATCTGAGTGTGTGTGTGTGTGTGTGTGTGTGTGTGTGTGTGTGTGCTCATGTTCATGCATGTATATTAAGAGTGTGTCAGTGTGAGTGCGCTCTGCCTCTCCCTGCCTCCACCCCCAACACCCTCCCTCAGTACCAACACCCACCTCACCCACCCCCTCCCCATCCCTGCCTGTCAGTGTTATGGGCCTCTGATTGGGGGCCCTGGGCTCAGTCGCCACGGAAACTGCACCAAAGCAAACAAAGGGGTGGAACGGAGCTGAGGGAATACAGTGACACAAAGGGGCTACCTAGCACAGTGGAAGATTTCAGGAAAATCACACAAAGCCGGGCCGCCGCTAAACAGCAAAGCCGAATTAGACGTCGCTTGTTGTGCCTCTCATTAACAGCGCAGCATCTTAACACTCAGGGCTGAAATCTGCAGTTTGCTGCTGTGCACAAGCCTCGAGATTTCAAATTAATTCCCCGTCTTTCTCTCCTCCCCGCTTTGGAATTGCTTTATTAACATATGCAAATAGAAACGTTGGAGACATGATTAGTTAATTTGCACAAATTTTCTGTGATTTTCCATGCAGTGCATAAATGGAGTCGGTCCAAAGTCGTTTCAATTCATCCTCTGCTTATCGCTGTGCATTTTGCCAATCAAACTGCAGCGGCTGACTATAAACTGATAAAGCTTTGATGCTGCTTTAATTCCCACTGATGCTCCGGTAGCAAGCAGCATTAGCACCAGAAGATGAATTCACACCAACCATAACAATAACAACAAAACAATAAGGTTATTAAGATTAGCTATTGTCAATAAATTTAAACCCGATTATGGCAAATTAAACTCCAGAACTCTAGAATAATATAAAATCTATGAATAAGGCAAAGATAAAGTTTTTGAATACTGTATGTAACATTTCATTCAAATCATTCAATATTTGCTCCACCAAAGGGCCGTAATGCTGACTGATGAGAAATAAAAGCAGACATGGGGACTAACAGGAAGTCATTGTGCTAAAGCAGGGGATTACATATTCTTAGGGGCTTGTGGTTGGTCCCGTCCACTGAGACTCATTAAGAATGGCCTTGACATTAAGGGCCCTCTCTCTTTCAACCTGTTTGCGGCCATGAAGCTGAGATCAAACGGAGTGCTATAGGTGAGGGCATTCTCAATGGCCTAAAGCTGGTCATTCATCCTTTTTAAAGACAGGAAATCAGGCTAAATGGAGACCCGACTCCTCCTTCTCCCTGCTAAAGAGGCTTCAGAGGCTGCAAGTTTTTGCAGTAAAGAATTTCAAGTGGCTGTGGGCCTTTGAAGGGGAGTGCAGAACCAATAAAACCCAGGATTACTTGTGTCAAAGAAACACACCTGCACTTCATACATTGTCAGTGCTCTCTGACAATTCCAGGCAGGCTGAAATGAAATTCCTCTTTTCCAGGGGAAATTCAACCCAAAACAACTTCG
Source organism: Maccullochella peelii (assembly GCA_002120245.1). Classification (NCBI taxonomy): domain Eukaryota; kingdom Metazoa; phylum Chordata; class Actinopteri; order Centrarchiformes; family Percichthyidae; genus Maccullochella; species Maccullochella peelii. The sequence continues at coordinate 248,987 of LKNJ01001646.1, forward strand.
TTTCTGAATATTTTTTCACGTTTTTACTTGTCCAGTATGCATTTTTCAGTGTTTATGCATGTGTGGTTCAAATACCACAGCAGAAATAAAGGCCTTTTGTTTGACTGAGCCAACACATCTTTGACTTTTCAGCCCTCGAAGTTGGCGTGCTGTGGGTTTCATCTTGTGCTTCTGTTCTTCCCTGCATGAAGGAACTTATACTTCTACAAAGAATAGGCCTAGCAGTGTATTATAGCTACATTGTGTTGCCATATCTTCATCAGTATCATTTCTCTATGTTGTCATTAATTACATGAATGGGTCAGCTGAATGTATAGAAAATACTGTGCATATAGTCGGTGTATAATCGGTGTTGTGGAAATTAAATTAGTGTGTCCAATATGAGTAGCTGCTACCAATGCAGATGTTCATAAGGCCACTGACTGCCAATCTTTATTGTTTATGTCAGCTTTAATATCTTTAAATGTAACCTCTGTCATGCCACAAATCTTAAGGTGTGTTCAGACACAATGCAAAGGAGTTTGAGAAAAAGTTTGAGACAAATAAACTGCAAAAGACTGAAAACACTCCTGGGATCAAATTTGCATGCAGGAAGCATGGTGAAAATTCGCGCTTCACGCTTAATCTGAATACTGCCTTTACAAAAGTGCTGTTCCCATAATTTGCCTCCTTTCAAACAGCAGCTGAACCATCACAGAGCATGTTAGACCTCACTAAACGGCGATCTCTTTAGTGGACATCCCAAAGTTTCCAAAGACACCAAATATGTCAGGATGAACTTAAGAGAAATGTGTATAAAATTATGCAAAAGACATCTAGAATATCTAGAATATTTCTATTTGATTGAGTTGTGCAGCCATAAAAAACAGAAAGCCTTGGCGTTGAATAGTTCACTCAGCCTGAACATCATATTAGATTAAATGAAGAGATAAAACAAGATGATAGTGAATGGACATACAGTATATGTGACACTGTAAGACAGTGTGTGTTAAGATGCTTTTAACAACCCTAACGCCACTTAAGGGGAAAAATTGGAAAACTGCATGATAAATGGTTAAAACTATTCACTAAAATTCAGGATGATGACATTAGTTAGATATATTGTTACATCCCAGTGTGGAAATATATTGAATATTGAAGCAAAATGAATTCTCGTAAAGGACAGCCATTGATCCTTATCAGTGCACAATGACAGGCCAGTATGAAATTTTGAATGAAACGGCATGATGTGCCTCAACTTAAAATTAAAATCTTGATACAGACCTGCCCTATACTCTAGCAGTTCTGGAGGTACAACCTTATACAGAGCAGTACCAGTATCCAGTATCTGGCCTCAGGACTCGACATTAAGAGGAGCCGCACAGCCCTCATCGCTCAGTCCCCCTCACTCTCTCCCTCTGTTTTTCCCTTCTGCCTCTCTCCCTCTCCGTGACAGATGTGTGATTGATACCCATGGTGCCGGCTGATATGCTGTTTCTAATTTTAGCCCCACTCACTTGGGGACTCTCACAGCAACAGGTAAATTGGACGCCGAAGCCAGAGTCCATCTGTACTGTAAATAGGCACTGATAAATTATTTTCCATGACAGCCATAGATATGAATGATGTATCATGTGCTGCTCACAGAATGGCACACGCAATCTATAAGACCACTGTATTTATGTAGCTACAGTGAGTGCTTGTACTTGTGTGCACACGTCTTAATATGCTCAACATTAATGTCTAAGCCTCTGTTTAAAAAAAATCCCCATTACAAATCAATATTTAACATATTTCCCCCTGTGGCATTTGTGTAATGAGGGTGGAACCAGGTGAAGATAGTATTTCTTGCAGCGATTAGCAGAGAAATGAAATATCACTCATAAAGACATTTCTTGGAGGCAGAAATGATCCTGAATGGGACATGTAACATTAGCTTGATGACCAAATAACATTAGCCTGACGCTCAGTGCAACGGGAAGAGATAAAAGAAAAGAAAGCTAATGTTATGGAGCCTACAGCTCTTCATCTAGGTTAGTCAGGTAACCTGGCTGATGTTGAATGTTCAAATTATTATTATGATCATCATTATTATTGGAAATTGTTCCATCACTGCCAGTCAAACTTGCCAGTGCACTGAAATGTCACTCCAAAAACGGATTCATTGGCTCCAATTTCTTACATTGAACTCAACCAGTGAGATGATTTCTTCCTCAAATATTAATATAAAGCAACAGAAGCTTCAATTCGTATTTTTCCAGTGTTTAATGAACAAAAAATCAGGTCACAGCCTCGCTTGATGATACTGGCTCAATAGCGAATTGCACTGGAAATAAAACGTACAGAATGGGCAATGCAACCTTTTAACTTTTAGTTTCTGCACAGAAGTATACAATCAATTACAAGGATTTTAGTTTTTTACATTTATTATTGACTGCAGTGAGGTTTTTAGTATGAATGAAGCATTGTGGGGGAAAAAAACTCTTAATGCTAAAATATTTCTATCTGTAAAACATTGCCTGCAGAGAGAGACGACCTCAAATCGCAGGGACACAGAGTGGTACCTTCCTCAGTCTTTTTCACACTTAACTATCTTTTTTTCCCCCACGTCACACAGCCAGAAGGAAACTGGGTTATTTTAATCATTTGAATCTCATAAAGTAACCAGGCCAGCAATCTACCAGGTACATGTAGGTCGGAGTCCGTCTTGGCTCCCGTGTGGTTTCTGACCGCGGCTTTCCCTCGACTGTCACTCGTGATTAATCTGCTAATGTCTGCATGCAAATTCTCTAAATGGGCCTCCTCTGTGTGACTGTACAACTAATGGTTGTCAGCGGAGACTGTTTTGCCATGTCATGCATATGTATGAGCTTGTATATTTAGCAGCCAAGTTGCTTTTGATCACCGTGTGGAGAATGAGTGGGCTGAGATGAATGGTGGTCCAAAGCTGGGGCACATTAGCAGCTGACCACCTGCCTTTCATTCCAAGCAGAAACAACAGATGGGCCAAACAGACTGCAACACACCGTTACCACAATGTAAAGTAGGGTTGCAGATAGTTGAATGCTTCATTAAGCGAAGGGTGTTTGACTATATTCCAAAACACTGCATAGTATGACATTCACTGGAGGAAATGAAAATGGTCATATGCAATATATCAGGATTACAGTCAAATACATCGCTGCAATTTGAAAATAAAACATCACTTTTTAATAATTTCTAGAGGAATATTAGTTTCTAGATTTACTAAAAAAAAAAACAGGTTAGATATGCCAGTCAAACAGTCGCTCGGTTGGCCTGTCAGTTCCAGCAAGTCCTCCAACACATACAAGTCCTACAACACATACACCCACAGGAATGTTTCCTAAATTAGCACCCCTATAGGAGATATGACTCCAAAAACAACAGAATAGGTCGTTTGCCAATGACCCCCAAAACGACATATACACAATAACACGTGGTTAACGTTGTGAAGCAGTCGCAGTTTGGTTAGGTTTAGGCACCAAAACTACTTGGTTATGTTTAGAAACAGATCATGGTTTGGGTTGAAATAAGTACGTTTATAAGTTCAGTTTAGCAAGTGAATTACTTTGGTTTCACACGGGGCACAAACAGCGGTCTCCTGGGTGAAAGTCCTGTGTGGTTTGATCCATCCATCCACCCTGACCTCCTCTGTATGCGGACTTTGTCGCTCTTTATGCTACCTCACCGGACTTCCGTCTTTGCTCCCGTCATAATAACTACGGCCACTAGAGGTCGCCGTACATACAAATGTAAATATGGGTCGTAATAAGCTGCTGCACAGACGACATATACAGACGTATTTTTGGGGAGGACAGTCTCGTCAGTTCAGTAGAGAGGCGAAGTCCCTCCCCATCCTGTGGATCCCAATGGCACCTTACTTTGGAAAAAATATGTACGGTAGAGAGACAACTCGTTTGAATGGTGCCATGAACTAAACTTACCATAATAGTCTGTCAATTTAAAAGATCATTTTGCAAGTCAAGAAAGTCGTAAAACTGTTGAAGTATAAGACTGCGAAAAAACGTAATTAGAAAGACTACACACCTAAAAGTCTGATGTCATATGATGTTTTTTTAAAAACATCATTGTGAAGAACATTTTAAAATATATCGAAAATAGCTTGATTGATGAAGTATGGTATGGTTAATGGGCACTAAACGCCATATGTTTATGCTTACCTGACAAGGACCTCTGGGTGTCGTGTGAATTATGACTCCTGTCTATCTGGAGCAAAGGTGGAAGTAGCATGCCGTTGTTATCAAGGCTCATAGTCAGCATGGGGAGGAGGCGGGGTGGATGGGTTGGTTGGTTCTGAAGATCCTGTAACCTTAACTAATGAGTTATTTTAACAAACCTTTTCCTAACCGTAATCAAGCATTGTTTGTGTGTAAACCAAATTAAACCTTAACTATAGCAGTGGCAAATGCAAAAACATATGACTCACTGTAATATGGTCATAATTATTTTGGAAGGTACTGGCAAACAATGTCATCAGGGCCGTTTCTAGCTTTTTGTTTTTGAAATACATATATATATAATTTTTTGAGCCTATAGGTGCTTTCACTCAACACATGAGGGCACTTGGCTACAAAGACAGACCAGTCATTTTAATTTCTTAAAAATAAAAGGCTAAAATGGCTTTTGGGGGGCCGATGCAACTGCATAGTCTGCATAAAGCAAGAAACGACCCTGAATGTCATCCTGCCAAAAGGGGCACCAGATCAGAAAACACTCATACAGTCCTTACAGTTTTACTTCTTATTGCTTTTTTTCTGGCATATTCATGTCTTTATTCAATAGTTGAAAGTAGAGAGATGACAGAAAATGAGAGCGATAGGGAAAGAGAAAAGGTCCACCGGCACCAGCGACACGAACTGGAGACAAAAAGCTGAAAAATGTCTGTGATGTCAGACAGCTCAGATAAAAACTCTGCAGCTATTTGTGAAGAATTGAAATTTTAAATTTCTCCGTGTTCTCGAGTGAGCTTGGTTAATGCATCTTGCTCAGTTTTTGAACTAAACCGTACAGAAAAAATTATGTACAGTTAAGTAAATATCTATATACATCGCATTTGTATATAGCATGGACGTTTTATCAGTCCAGCATTAACTTCATTCAGCTTTAGTTTCTTGCCACCAATCATTTTGTACGAATAGATGTCAGTGTTTTGTGATAGCAATTTTGCAGTAAAGGTAATCCAGCATGAAGGAACAAAATAATTTTCAACATGAATGCATCCATACATTCATTAACTTCAAATTAAAATTCAGCACATATTCTCCATGCTTCTTTGCAAGTCTCCAAACACAAATAAGCTTTTGAGTGTTTCTGGATACACTGGGACACATCTGGTGCTGCTGTGTGCCCGCTCTGGTATTTAGTAGATTCTACCAATGAAGAAATCTTTCGATTAGAACTAGGAAATTGCTTCTGTCAAGACCACTCAACAGCGGGAGATAGCTCTTGCTTGAACTGGGTCTCAATTTGAAAAAGAAGAGTAATCTAATGTGGCATCTTGATAACATTTATCATGGAAAAGAAAGGAAGGATATGTCCTGATGCCAGAGGACCCTGGATTTTGTATTTTCTTGTGCTGAGTACAAATATGCCCCTTGTGCGTTAAATGTGTTTAAAACTGTCAAAGACACCATTTGTAGTTTCGCTGTTCTTGATCACACAGAGTGAGATTGCCACCAGCCACTGCTAATTCTGATTTACAAAATAAAATCAAAGCTTGCTCAGCTGCACCATTTTGGGAAAAACTCATTATCTCAGTACAGCGGATGTAGCCTGCACATGCCCCAATTAAGCTCTCTAAATGTTTAATAAGCACAATCAATGTGCAGAATGGAATCTGCAACATGGGGCTTCAAACTGAGTTGAAGGAACTGTAACTCACTGGGTTACCTTTGCTTTATGGGGAAAAGAAATCCTTTGTAAAGGACTCAGGCATTCCTTTTGTAACCATTTTAATGGTCAATGCCTCCTGGTCAAGAGGTGGTCGCTGAATGGACTAATTCTGCAGGATTAGCCCTCCGTGGTGATGATCCAGCCAGCCAAACAAAAGTGACCTTATGGTGCAGAATCTGTACATGCACAACTATACATTGACTCCAGAGTAGCACTTCAGTCAAGGGATTAGAGAGAATCAACCATTCAGGAATACCCCGCCGTTTTCAGATTCTTTTCTTGACTTTGAAAGACTTGTTTAACAAAAATTACATCACAGAAGGGGGGAACTAGTGGCGCAACAAGAGAAATACCGGCCAAACGACAAGAGAGGGAATTCAGGGTAAGGTAAGCCTATAGACAGGAGAGCTAAGCAAACTCATAACATCCACAGTTTGTGCTCTAGGGATTTTTTTCAGTCTCCAAGGGCCTAACAGAGAGTGCTGGAGGATAACGCCACAGAGAGGTGGACATGCTAGAGCTGGAATACACAAAACACCAGCTTCACGTGTGTCAGGTGACCTTTTGTTCCCAACAGGGCTCAGTTCTGCAGGACTGCACAGCCAAATAAACAGTAAATGTTCCAGAGGACAGCCTGGCCTACGAGCTTAAGTAGCATCTGACAGATGATACTCAAGGAAAGATAATGTAGCTGCAGTGTAAAAAAAACACAGCGTTCCTGCTCTGTGTCACTAACTAATACAACATGATGGTCTATTCATCCAGTGTCCAGTTCATAAAAGCCTTTAGAGTGAATGTTCTAAACACTTTCTGGTAGATATTTCCCTGGAAAAATCCTCTGGCAAACAGAAAGTGGTGCCTTTTGTGATGCATTTTACATTTCTTGCATTTTTAGGTGCTGGAGCAGAAAACATGGGGGTAGGTGGTGAATGATTGGAGAGAATGAAACTACATTGATTTTGACGTCTCCACCTGGTGCATGAGTGCACAATGTATTTCTCTTCTGCAGGGTTCTGTACAACTGAACTGTGATTTCCCTGAGCAGCGTGCATAGGAGAAAAAAAAGGTGTTTAAACGTAAACAAACCAATCAGCCAATCAATAAACACAGTGAGCCCTGAGGTGCTGCTGAGCAGCTAATAAACAGAACAACAATGAGGGAGATAAGAACAGAAAAGAGCACCCCGACAGAATCTCAGCATAGGCATAAATTGCGGTATGGCAGGTACCATACCTTGGACTCAGGTTTTTTTTTTTAAAATAAATAAATAAAAAGAAAACTAATTTCACTTGTATCACAGCTGCCAGTGTCCCCTCCTCAGTCTAGCCAGGTGGCTAACACTACAAATGTTTTGCTGTGTTTTGAACAGTCCTTG
>LKNJ01001647.1:0-15628 GCA_002120245.1 Maccullochella peelii
TACTACTTGTAGATTTATTGCCAGACAAAAGGCCCTCCTGTGTCTTAGTGGTCTTGTTGGTGTTGGTTAGCCATGTGTATAGCATTTTCTTGTCCACTTTTTTGAGTCCATGGTAAAGTGGTATCATTCGCACACGGCCCATTCACTTCCACATTCACTTCTAATCGGTGGATCTTAGTTTCAAGCACTGCAATTTTCTGGAGAAGTTTGTGGAAGTCGTCCGTGGAGAAGGGAGGCATCTTGCTGCTAACTAGCTTCAGCTAATCCCAGGTTTCCAGTCACTGTAGTTCAGTACAGTGAGACAGCAAAAGGCTTGTGCTTTTTGTAGGCCACGCTCGTGCAGTACTGGCGAGGTAATAAAAGTGATAAAAAATGCGTTGGTAGCCTTCTGTGTCTTTCATAAATTGAAGTCCCAGTTATTTATAAGTATTCTGGGTCCACTGTCCATAAGTTTTGGAAGAAAAGAAAAACAAGGATACAAAAAGAATGTAAGCAAAGCGGAGAGCAAGCAGCAAAGCGTCTGCACTGTAAGAAGCAGGAAGCAANCAGAGGACTACTACTTGTAGATTTATTGCCAGACAAAAAGCCCTCCTGTTTCTTAGTGGTCTTGTTGGTGTTGGTTAGCCGTGTGTTAGCATTTTCTTGTCCACTTTTTTGAGTCCATGGTAAAGTGGTATCATTCCCACACGGTCCATTCACCTCCACATTCACTTCTAATCGGTGGATCTTAGTTTCAAGCACTGCAATTTTCTGGAGAAGTTTGTGGAAGTCGTCCGTGGAGAAGGGAGGCATCTTGCTGCTAACTAGCTTCAGCTAATCCCAGGTTTCCAGTCACTGTAGTTCAGTACAGTGAGACAGCAAAAGGCTTGTGCTGTTTGTAGGCCACGCTCGTGCAGTACTGGCGAGGTAATAAAAGGGATAAAAAATATGTTGGTAGCCTTCTGTGTCTTTCATAAATTGAAGTCCCAGTTATTTATAAGTATTCCGGGTCCACTGTCCATAAGTTTTTGGAAGAAAAGAAAAACAAGGATACAAAAAGAATGTAAGCAAAGCGGAGAGCAAGCAGCAACGCGTCTGCACTGTAAGAAGCAGCAAGCACATAATGCTCTCCCTAGCCCCTAACCCTTATCTCCACCATCACAACTAAATCCCTAACCTAAACCTGATTCTAACCTGAACCTTAACACAAAGTCTTAACCTTCAGGCAGTCCTTAGACGTAGTGAGGACCAGCCAGAATGTCCGCCCTACGCTGGCTTAAAACTGACATTGGCTCTGACTAACACACAACTCGCACAACTCCAGTGTATCAGCATGTCAGAACTAACAGGCCTATCCCCTTCATAACTCATTTTCCTCATATTGTTCCGTGTGTGTGTGTGTGTGCTCGCAGGACCCCCTGGAGTTCCCGGCTCACGAGTTGAGAAAGTATTTCCGGATGGGCGACCACGTGAAGGTGATCGCCGGGCGATACGAGGGTGACACCGGCCTCATCGTCAGAGTGGAAGAGAACTTCGTCATCCTCTTCTCTGACCTCACCATGCACGAGGTACCTGCTGGATTTTAATGCGTTTTAGCGCCAGTGTTACAAAGAACCTTGATTTGAGGTTGTACTTTTCCTGGATGAGCCAAAAACAGACAAACCTGTCTGGTTATTTTCTATATAACCGAGATTTAATACCCCACGTTTTGTGTCCATTATAATATGAAATTACATACATGTTGAAATGTTGCGTAAAAATTGTATGCCGCCTTATTTTTCTGAGCCTGAAACCTTAAATACAGTATCAGTATTTTTATGTCTCACTGTGTGTGTGTGTGTGTGTGTGTGTGTGTGTGTGTGTGCAGTTGAAGGTGTTGCCCAGAGACCTGCAGCTTTGCTCAGAGACGGCGTCTGGCGTGGACGCAGGAGGGCAGCATGAGTGGGGTGAGCTGGTGCAGCTGGACCCACAGACCGTCGGAGTCATCGTCCGACTGGAGAGAGAGACGTTTCAGGTAATAGTCGAGAGAACGAACACGAACCGCCGTGTTGTTTAGTTCAAAGTTCAGTAGACAAACTTTCACAAACACTAAAGCAAAGTGAAAAGAAGGAAAACACTCGTGTGTCTCTCAGGTGTTGAACATGCACGGGAAGGTCCTGACGGTTCGGCACCAGGCGGTGAACCGCAGGAAGGACAACCGCTTCGCTGTGGCTCTGGACTCGGAGCAGAACAACATCCACGTCAAGGACATCGTGAAGGTCATCGACGGGCCGCACTCTGTAAGGACACGAGAGTCAATTTATCGGCTTCCATTGTACTAACCATTCAAGTCAACATCAAGTACTTTCTCTTTAAATCTGATTCTGCAGCTGTTAAAATGTTCACTTTGGCTTCCTGAATGACTCGATGCTTTACTTTGGAAGTTAAGAGTTGTTTTATTTTAGACCTCTGTTTACACAGAGGAGCGTTGAATTGGTGGTTTTAGTATTTCTCAGCAGGGATTCTTGGCTCTTAGAATAAAGTTTCCAAACAGAAGACATCAGTCCAGAGATTGTGACAAACAAACAGTCAGAAACCCTGCTAAAAATGCATACTCTCAAAGTTGTTTAGTTTCAGTATTGTTAAATTTATATATTCCACCGGAATGTGTTTGTGGTAGGCTCATGATTTTACTTTTTACCAACATGCATGAGCAGTGACGTCATTGTTCAGGGTTAGGTTGCCTGTTTAGTTTATATAAAGTTTATGTAGAATAAGTGACGGGAATATCTTTCTGAAGAAGGCTGTGCCCGACTCTGAATTTTGTCAGTCGAATCGGATTCGGCTGTTCAAAACGAATATTAGTTCCTTTTCTTTCTCTTCTTCATATACTGAACTGGCAGATTTTTGAACGGGGTTCAGCAGGATGTTCAGGGTGACAACGACGTTAAAACACAGCAACTCGTATTTAAAGCAAGTGTATCAGTATTTTGCATTCTGTGTGTGTGTGTGTGTGTGTGTGTGTGTGTGTGTGTGTGTGTGTGTGTTTTCCTCCCGCAGGGCCGTGAAGGGGAGATTCGTCACCTGTTCCGAGGCTTCGCCTTCCTCCACTGTAAGAAGTTGGTGGAGAACGGAGGCATGTTCGTCTGCAAGACCAGACACCTGGTGTTGGCTGGTGGATCCAAGGTCAGCACGGCATTGACTGCTTGATATGTCACTGTGGGCTCCTGTTGGCCAAATTCTATTCAATTCAATAAATCTTTATTGTCCACGGAGGGCAGTTCTGGTGCAGCATAAATATAATAAGTAACGAGAAACATCCTGTATGTACGGCAGCAACAAAGACACTACAAACAACAAGTAATCAGGTCACATTAGAGCATGAGAAACTTCAGAAGAGAGACAGATGTTGGCCTCCAATGTTTTGGTGTCCCTGGCAGTAATGTCAACCAGTGACACTCACCATAAGGATTAAATCATTTCAAGTTGTTTTTAAATATTAAATGAGCATGTTGTGGAAATAATCCTGAGCCTGAAGACATTAAGGAAGCTGTATGAGGTCACACAGCGACGGACAGCCTTTGTTAGCGCTCGCTTTATTTATCGCTTTGATGTAGTTTGTCAAACATCATTTCTGTAAATCTCTCTCAGCCCAGAGACGTGACCAACTTCACAGTGGGAGGATTCGCTCCGATGAGCCCTCGCATCAGCAGTCCCATGCACCACGGCGGCGGAGGTGAGTGTGGAAGACCTGCGCATCAACACACGGGGGGCGCAGTGGAAAAGAGCTGCTTCCATCTGATTTATCTGCCTCCTCTGTCTTTGGCCTCTCTGTCAGCTCTTGCTCTGCATTTTTTGAATCGTTTTGACCGGGCACACTGAAGGAGATGAATCAAACCCTGCTGTTGTGTAAACGCTGTTTGATGCAGGTGCTCCGCAGAGAGGAGGAGGAGGAGGTGGTGGTGGAGGAGGAGGTGGAGGCGGAGGCGGAGGAGGAATGGGGCGGGGCAGAGGACGAAGAGACAACGAGCTCATTGGTCAGACTGTCCGCATCTCCCAGGGTCCTTACAAAGGTGAGACTGACCGAGGAAAGCAGCACCAGTAAAGTGAAGTTCTGTCTTGAAATGACAAAGTCTGCATCTCCTCTGTGAACATGGTCTCATTTAGTCCACAACTAATTTATTTTTGAAATGGTGCTGATGAATTTGCCTACATTTCCCAGGTTACATTGGTGTGGTGAAGGACGCAACAGAGTCTACAGCCAGAGTAGAGCTGCACTCCACCTGTCAGACCATCTCTGTAGACAGACAGCGCTTAACCACCATGTATGAACTGAAAAACCAACAGATTTAAATCTATGAATGTCTATGAACTTTCTTCTTCTTCTTCTCTAAAATGTATTTTGCCGCCTCTATATTTCTTTACCTCTTTCAGGGCTGGTCAATAATGTATTATTATTGTGTATCTCCTTTAGCGTAATGATATGATCAGCCCTATAGTCAGTCTCTCTGCCAGCACATATGATGATGAAGAGTTTCTAGCCTTACATTAACCCCCCCCCCCACCCTGACCCTCCTCCGTCCCTCCAGGGGAGCTAAGAGACCCAGTGGAATGACCTCCACCCACGGACGTACTCCCATGTACGGCTCCCAGACTCCCATGTACGGTACCGGCTCCAGAACGCCCATGTATGGCTCTCAGACGCCGCTGCATGACGGTAAGACGCCGTCAGTGTGTGTGCGCCTCATGTGTCGTGTTCACACACCCTCGCGTATGCTGTGTGTATTTATTTAGTTCTTGATTCTTTAATGTCAGGGATCCATTGTTTTTATTATTCATGGTTCTTAAAAAAGAAAAACTGCTGTCTTTAGAGTAGAACATGTAGAAAATACACAACATTAGAAGGTTAAATATTAAAAGTGTTTCTCATCGCTCATCAGTCGACCTTTTGTCCTCTAACAGGAAGCCGTACACCTCACTACGGCTCTCAGACCCCACTGCATGATGGGAGCAGGACGCCGGGTCAGAGCGGAGCCTGGGACCCCAGCAACCCCAACACACCTTCCAGGTAACACACACACACACACACACACACACACACACACAGTCCAGTGTGTTCGTATGTGTTTCAATAAGTCTGGATCTTTTTTATGTTGTTCTTTATTTTATATTTTTGTGTTTTCTCTTCAGGAATGAAGAGGAGTACGACTTCGGCTACGATGACGAGCCCTCCCCGTCCCCTCAGGGCTACGTGGGGACCCCCAACCCCCAGACCCCGGGTTACCCAGAAGTCCCCTCTCCGCAGGTCAACCCTCAGTACAACCCTCAGACACCTGGCACGCCTGCTATGTGAGTATCAACGCACACCACAGATATTAAAACCTGATCGAGCCACCGCTACAGAGACGTTAGTGTGAGAGCTAGAACACACATGGAGTAACTGTATCTTAACAGGAAGCTCAGGATGAGGCTGTTTTTCCACAATAAAAGCCCCCAATGGTCACTGTATGTAAACAGGAAACTGGGGATGGACATAGTTTTTCAAAATAAAAGCCACAGACCGTAACTGTATCTTAACTGGAAACTCAGGATGAGGTGGTTGTTAAAAAATAAAATCCCTAGAAAGTAACTGTATCTGATATTAAAGAATTTCTTCTGTCGCATTTTATTTCTACTTCCAGCTTTGGCAGCGTATCATCAGCTGTTTCAGCTCCCATGTTTTCAAAGCAATGCACTTCAGTTGATATCAGCTGGCTTTTCAGCCATTTTCAACATTGCTTCCAGCAGCTTCTATCAGCTTCCAGTGTATTTGAGCTCTCATCATTTACAGTAACCTGCAGCAGCAGCTGGCTGCAGCTACCAGCTTCCTGTTATTACTGTATGTATTTAAATGTTTGTAAAGAGTTTAGAATGGTATGTTGGGTCTCTGAATGAACTGTCTCTCTCTGTGGATTCACGGTTGTGGGCTACATGTTGTTCAGAGTTTTTTTCTGTCTGATGATGAAGGCAGAAACTCAACTTTTGTCCTTTTTTAGCATTAAATGTTGAAACATGTTCAGATAGATCAACTTCTGGCAGCTTCAATTTTGGCCTCTGTCTCAGTTTGTACAAAGCTGTGCTGTTTAGATTCTGGTTAATAATAGGTGGATGGATATTTCTGTGTGTTTGTAGGTATAACACAGAGCAGTATTCTCCCTACGCCGCCCCGTCCCCTCAGGGCTCCTACCAACCCAGTCCCAGTCCTCAGAGCTACCACCAGGTGGCACCCTCACCAGTCGGCTACCAGAACACACACTCTCCAGCCAGCTACCACCCCACACCCTCCCCCATGGCTTATCAGGTAGGAGATGGTCGTGTTTCTTATGTAAGAAGACTTAATCTTAAAGTAAACTGACTGTGTTCAGTCTGCCTTAACTTTCTTGCATATTTATTTTATCTTTATTATTATATATTACTATTATTGACTAGAGCCCAATCGATAACACATTTTCAAACCTAAACTAAAGTTACGGTTAAGTGTTGAAGGCACATTACATACCATAATGTGTCTGTAGCATCGAGTATTACTACAGATTCTTAGTCTGGTTTACGTGTTTCTTTGGTCATATAGTTCTCGATTTAGATCTTCTGAGTGTTTTATTTAGATATATAACTGTTTTGTGTTCAAACTAAATTGCATTTGAGAAGTTTTTCTGATTTTAGGTACAAAAAAAATGTATTTATGATTCCCAAAGTAAGGTGTTGGTATAAAGTATTGTTTTGGGTACCAGAATTAAAAACCTGAATCTATATCTAACCCTAATTCAGAGTAGTGTTATCAGTTTTGTGACCATTAAAGTCACTATGTGGACTTAAACATTTGTGACTCTGGCGCTCCCAGTGGTCATGTCAGGAAAGACAGCGATGCACGCCGCCCCAGAAACGATGAACTTGTCTTATGGATAAAATCTTAATCACAGTATATGTAATTTGAAATCATAGAGACATATATGGTGTTTTTTCAGCAGCTGTTGGTAGATCAACAATCAAGTTAATCATCACATTGATTGAGTAGAAATGGTACAGTAAAGCTTCCTTCCAGGTAATAGTAAGTCTTGTTGCTCCCACAGGCCAGTCCTAGTCCCAGTCCTGTGGGCTACAGTCCCATGACGCCCGGAGCGCCCTCTCCCGGAGGTTACAACCCTCACACCCCGGGCTCCAACATCGAGCAGGGCAGCAGCGACTGGGTGACCACCGACATCCTGGTCCGGGTCAAGGATTCCTTCATGGACCTGATGGGACAGACCGGGGTCATCAGGAGCGTCACGGTAAAAAACACACATGTGGCTTCACCCACTGACTCGGAGCTCAGGGAGGAGGCAGGAATGTGCTGCTCCGGTCCCGTTTCGAGTTCATCTGGACATCTGCACGACAGAATCTATCCAGTTTTATTTATATAGCGCCATATCATAACAAAGTTATCTCCGGGCACCTTCTGACGGCCAGTTACTCTCACCTCCTTTATCATCCCGTCTTAAATGTGTATTTCTGTAAATCTTTGTGGCACAAGATATTCCAATCAACAGAAAATGAATCGGCAACTGTTATGATGATCATTTCAGCCATTTTTCAAGTAAAAGTTAATCTGAGGTTCAAATGTCAAAAAGCAAACTCTTCAGGTTTAGTTGACTGGTTGTCCTGGGCAGCTCCCAGTGGGAAAGAAGGTTGACTCCGTCCCTGAGGTAGTAAAAGATCACAACTGTTATTAGACTGTTATTATTGTGGGTTTGGCTCCAAGTGTTTGGACCTCACAATGTTGCAACAGATGTTTTTGCTCAGTGAGTCAGACTGGGATCACAGTTATGAAACATCAGCCACCAAACACACTTTGGTATTTCCTCTCTGTCAGCCAGAACCAAGTCTGCTAAATATTGACAATATTTATAGAGCTTCTGTTCCAATATTAATATGATATGTCTCTGTATCAGCGGGTATAGATGGTACTGAATATGAGACAACCCTGATTTTCCAGTACCTTGATTTTGGAAAAAGAACATAGTCCTCATCCTTGATGTTTATGGTCCAGGCACGTTTTCAAGCTAATTCCTCATCCAGTCTATCTTTCCCGTGATCCTCACGCTCACTCGTGGAAGAGGTCGTAATGATTCAGGGCTGCATCTAACCGTTATTTTCATTATTGATTAATCAGTCAATCATTTTATCCATTAGTCCATAAAATATGACCCCTGCTTTCATCGTTTTCAGAAAAACAAGTAACAAGACATTGTAATACAGAAATGCCAGAGATGTTATTTTCATTGTTTTTTAACTGTATGTCCTGCTCGCAGTTCATTAAGAACCAAATTTGGGTTTTTCACTTATTAAAAATGTTTGTTTATATTATGTGTGTGTGTTTAAAAACGGACTATTGGCTGACATGTTATCAGGTGTTAGAACATGTATATCAGAATCATTGTGCTCTCACACGTTGGATCTGTGTGCAGTTGCATCACAGCAGTTAAAGTGTTAATTTGAAGTGTGTGTGTGTTTGTGTATAGGGAGGGATGTGTTCAGTGTTCATGCAGGAGTCGGAGAAGGTGGTCAGTATCAGCAGTGATCACCTGGAGCCCATCACTCCCACCAAGAACAACAAGGTAACGGTTACTGTTGATACACAAGAAGCAGGTTTCATCTAAACGGCTGTTAAATGACATATTAAGGTCGTTTTGCTCTTTTTAATTAAAATGTGGAAAAGTGTCACATTTTCCTCATTCCCCATTCGTTGTCGTGATGTTTTTAGGTTCTTACTTACTGACAATGTGTGGTTGAAGAAACATTTCCACTAACACAGTATTAATAAGAATATATCAATATATATTAGTTAAAGTAATCAAATATTGATTCTTTTATAACAAATGCAAAATAACTTGATGTTCCACTTTTCTACGTGAGTCAGAATCTTCAATGATATTTATTGATTTCAGTCATCTTTAAATCATCCATTTGATTTTTCCTGGTTTGGGCTCCTTAATGAAATCTTATTACAGCATACAATGATATTTTAGACCAGGGGCTCCCACCCTGGGGGCCGGTACCTCTACGATAGGAATACAGAAAAAACACATTTCTGTCACACAATCGTGTGTTTTTTATTCAGATTTTCCTCTTTTTTTCCGGTGAATTACTGGGTAACTTTAGATCTTCAGGCCTATAAAACATTATTAAAGTAAAACCAGGAAAAAAATGACAGAGCTGACGTATTGATCTGATGTATAGAGTCATTTCAAAAATAAAATCGAAAACCTTTCAGTGCCTGTTATCAAAATGTACATTACTTTGAACCCACAAGGCTGATCTTCTGTTCCCTGTCCAGGTGAAGGTGATTCTGGGAGAAGACCGCGAGGCGACGGGGATCCTGCTGAGTATCGACGGAGACGACGGCATCGTCCGCATGGAGCTGGACGACCAGCTGAAGATCCTCAACCTGAGGTTCCTGGGACGCCTCGAGCACTGAGAGACACACCAGAACGTGTGCAGGAAGTCCAACATGCCACAGAGACGCAGACGCACCCTGAGGTGGGAGTACAGGAACACACACCGAAGACTGTACTGGGATGCTGTTGGCTGTATTGGCAGACATGTTGGGAAGTTTCTTTGTATGACACACACACAGCAGGTTAGATCCACAGCATCCAAAGACCACAGTCCAACCTACAGACGTTCCTCCCCCTCTCTGTGTCCAGAACCCTTCATTAGTCCAGCAGCTCTCTCTTCTCTGGCCCTTTTTATTTTATTATTTTTTCGTTAGCTTCACTGTGTTCTTAGTAGCGCTCTGAATCTGTTTTTAGTGCTTTCTGAATGTTCTGTCAGTATTTTTTCTTTTCCTGGGTGTAACATGTCAATAAACTCTGAACCAGTCCATCCGTCTGTTTTAGTGTGGGCAGAACATCCGTCGTTAGCATAGTTAGCACGGACGGCTAACGTGGCTCGTTTACCCTCGTTGTCACCCTGAACGTCCCGCCAAATCTGATTCGACTGACAGAATTCTGAAGTCGGGTCTCTAACAGCCCTATTAGAGACCAAAAACCAAACCGACCACTGCAGCAGGAAAAGCAGCACGTGCGTTTCTTTGTGGCTGTGTGTTAAACTCGCTTCCTCTTTCTTCTCGTCGTCATGGATACGACAGCTGTTTGGTTTCCAGTGTGTTTTTTTTTTTTTTTGGAAGGAAGAGGAAGTGATTAGATTGGGAGCACCACCAGTCCTGTTTCCATAAACGTATTTTTATTAAGTATCACATTAGAAAAGCTGTGTGGAAACGGCAAAACAGGAACTCAGCAGCTGCAGATGGAAGTGTAAAATATATTTAATCGACGGTTCAAAGCAAAAGAAAATCATTTCTGGAAAAAAAACCCACATTTTTATTCTTTAAAGTTCAGTTACACTTTTGGTAAATCAGGTATACTGGTGTTGACTGGCATTCTGTATCTACCACCCAGCCATCTTTCTGCGTTTAGTGTGAAGCAGTAGCTGCTGTTACACTAATAACACACACAAACGCTGACGAGCCGGCTGCTGCTGAGGCTCTCCGGGTGGCCGTTAGCCGCAGGGCCGCTGTGGGTCCTGGTGGTCTATGGGGAAGTAGTAGAAAGGAACCTGAGGAGAGCAGGGATGCCCAGAGGAGGGGTTCAATCCTGGGCCAGACCTGGACGCTGGGTCCCCGTCGCAGTCGCCACTGTGTTGACAGCCGAGAGTTAGGTTGCGAGACAGAGGGATCTTCACCTGAAACCACACCTCTCTGCCCTGAGGGAGGAGGAGCAGAGATGAAACCCAGCTGCCACTACTGGTAGGACACCATTCAAGTAATTACTGCTGCCAGAGCAACTTCAGTTACTCGCTACTGTAATTCTGTTGCTTTCTGATATACTTCTGAGTGCATTAGAAAATCACTTTGCTCCAGAGTGAGACATCCAGATGTTTGTGAGTTAAAGAATTAAAACTAAACAGAAAATCGGGCGGAAACACAACACAGATGTGCTGTGCAGACAAGAAGACGGTCTGTAAAAATATTTCCATGATGCCACGGACATGATCGCTTGGTATTGAGACACTTTTCTAAAGAAAAGCTGGAGAGCAGCACTGAACTGTAGAGTGAGGGTTTAGATTGGCACGCCGCAGTGGCCATATGCTACCAAGAAACAGTTGCGCAGTAGATTTAAAGAGAAAATTAAAAAGATGAGTAAGTATGTCCTAAAACAATAAAAAGTGAATCTGCAGTTATTCAAATCAAATGAGCGGAAACGACCACACAGAGACTCAAAATTAGAATTAGAACATTTAGACCTTCAAAAAAATAAGATTTTAAAAAATGAAATAAAACAAAGCATTCTTGTGCGGTAGTAGAAAGTTCACATTCGGATTCATCATCTGGAGAACATGAATTTCCACTTAACTGCAGCTCTCATGGAGTCAGAAGGGGAAATATCTGGATTAAAGCATTAAAGCAAACAAACATTTCATTGGAAAGGAACTGGAGTGAACTGAGTTTACAACATCGACATTCAAGTGTTGGTGGGTTTCCGCTCCAGATGCTCACAGACGCTTTGTATTTTCTCTGGTGTTTTCATGTCAGCGTGTGATTAGAAAAGAAAGCCAGCTCCACATTTTGTGGTTAAATCGGGCCGGTCAGTAAACATGGAGTCTGTTTTGGATGACTACTTTGAGAATTTGAGCCTCTTTGTTCTGGAGAAATGATGCAAGTGGAAGCTGTCAGATGCTCCTGATACAGAAAGATTATCCTGGCAACAGCTTTATTTTCGCTTGTTCTTAAGTCATGAACGCAGCAGAGAAAACATGTAGAAAATAGATCTGACTTGCCTCTCGGGGCTTCCGTACTAATTAGGCAGGACTCGTAAAGACAGAAGATCTGACCTGATCGTCTGTAACACACTGGATCTTGTGTTCGTCGCCCAGATGTGGAGCCAGGACCTGATGAACCTCTCCAACCTACACAAAGATAGGACGTATATTCTCACGTCATGAAACAAAGCAGGAGCTATAAATACAGTCCACATGAGAGGGAACAGACTCTCCTATAACATCTGTATCAGCGATTACTGCGGAGCCCCTAAAGTCTCGTTAGGTGATATTTTATTTTATAGCTTTTTTTAAAACCTTTGTTTCATCTCTTCTTATTTCCTGTCTTCTCTTTTAGACAATAAAAGCTTCAAATATCTAAAAATACTTTTAAATACTGGTCATAGTATCCATTATTCTTAATAGATGCTTTTATATTTTTCATTAATACACCTGTAATATTATTAGACAAGCATACTGTAAAATCACCTTGTTATACTACAGTCATCCCATAATATGTGAATGAATGATTTAGACAGATGAGAGATGATGATGGGATTATTGTAGTAATATTATAACAAGGTGATTTTACAGTATACTCCATGGTCAGTTAGTAGCCTAACGTTTTATTATCCAGTAAAGCCATTACCCACGAGTCTCTACGTTTACAGTCTGTAGTTATGAAGTCGGGTTCATTTAGCAGATTTTAACAGAATGAAGTGAAGGTTCAGTGTGTGCTGTTACCTTGTAGGGTCGCTCACAGGACGGAGTGATGCCAGCGTCCTCCAGAAATCTGCAGCAAAGACAGACACACAACTTTACTTTGACAGCCGTCGTCTTTATCCGCACAGACGTTTGATTCATACAAACGTTTTGTGAAGTAGCACCAAGACTTGTTGGCTAAAGAACCAACCAACTGTCCGTGTAGTGCCGGTAAAACTGCACGTGAGGTGTTGGTGTATGCAGATCTCTGATCAGTCTGCGATGTTTTCCAGCTAAATAGCATTCATGATACGAACATTAGGCTCAGTCACGTTACACTATCGTTTATAGTTTTAGATCAAGAGGAACGTCTGGGAATAAATGTTAATGTTCCTAAAAGTGACATATACCAAGTGTGTGTGAACTAACTTGTCGATATCAAACTGTCCCCGTAGTTTGAGGCAGAGCTGGAAGTATCTCAGCGGAGAGTTCATTCCTTCAACGCACGCTGCACACACGCCGTGTTTCTCCCACTCATTTCTCCTGTTGCAAACACACACACACACACACACACAAACAGATTAGCAACATGCTAACATCAGGGCTGCAATTAGCCTACTTTATCAATTGATCGATTGCTCTGTAAATGTCAGCAAACTCATCAAATCACAAGTGCACAGAGTCCACGGTGACTTTTTGTACCAGAAGTGGAAGCTGGACTTCATCTTCAGTAAGGACGGCCAGCGTTCAGTCAGCTCTGCCTCCAGCTCCTGGAAGACAGGGAACATCAGCCAATCAGCTCTCAGCCTCACACGCCACCTTTCTAAAAAAGTGACATCATTGGCTGCCCACTAATGTTGGACGTGTGCGGTAACCACGTGAGCGGATCCTGACTGGGACTCACCTGGACGTCTGAGTGGAACATCGGCCAGCAGTCGCAGCAACTCTGCGTCCGAAGAGGCCTGCAGGCACAAACACAGGAGCACGTGATGGAACCGGTTCGGTTCTAAAACTGGTCCCCATCACTGGTCTGCCCTTTCTTCCCTTACCTCCTCCTTTCCTTCCTTCCCTTATGCTTTACTTCCCTACTCACTCAGCAAACTGTGTCCTCATGTTTCCTCTTTAATGACGTATATGTCAAACACCGCAGAAACACAAGGCAGAACCTAGAACCAAAAGTTCCTGTAGCTTCAACAACACCAGTCTAAAGTCAAGTGTAGAGGCCCAACAGCGCCCCCTAAAGGCTGCAGGGTTCATTAGTCTCCTCGATGGGAACAAACCGCATACAGACCGAGGGGGGAACGCAGTTGACCTCCAACCAATCAGAGCAAAGGAACATGTGACGTAGCGCTGAGCGAATCCTGTCGGACGTACAAACACGTCTTTCTTATCAACAACAGCTTTAAGTGCAGTTGTTTGTTTTTCTTTTAGAGGAAATAACCCGTCCAGTTCCTTTAATACTGACGCGATCAGCGGCAGCCATCTTGCTTGTTTACCAAAATACATCAGCGGCGCTCCTCTGTACGGTCACGGGACCAGACGCATCTGCCAGAGCAAATAAAACATGAGAAGCTGGCAGATCCATCTGGTTCCCGGGTCACAGAATTCCCTGTTTGGGCCAAAGAATGATCAGATGTGAGAAGACGTGAGAGTGTGTGTGTTGTGATATTTACCACAGACCATGGATGGTCCAGTTGTTGACGTTCTGAGGAATCTTGCAGAGAGTCTCTTTGTTCAAAGACTGCAGGACAGACAGACAGGCAGACAGTATGTTAACAAACCTGTGAGGCGACAGGTTAGTCTGCCTCCAGCAGCCATATTTGAAGTCCTCAACAACAGAATTAAATCCACAGCAGGAGGCCAACGTGAAGGCTTCCCATTCAGCATCTTTTTTCCGTTCTCTACTTCCTTTCCTACCTTCTCATTTACTTCCTCACCTCCTTCTTTACCTCCTCTATCCTCCCCTACACCTCTTCATTTCCTCCTTTCCTTCTTTATTTCCCAATTTGCTTCCTTATCTCATTTCCTTCACAACCTCTTTTCCTTCCCTACTTTATCCTTTAGTTCCCTACGTCCTCTTTCCTCTCTTTCTTCTTTCTTCAAATCTTAATTTAGTTGTGATTTTTTTCCCTTCTGTTATTTTTTTGTGGAGTCTTTTTTTTTTTTTGTCCAAACTTGGCTTTGGCTCAGGAAAACTCTGAGGAATGCTTCGCTCTGTTCACACTGTTTGATTTAAAGGCTGACAAATATTCAGTCAACATTTCTCAAGAAAGCGTTTCAGAGAGACTTAGCAGTGTGTTCAGCCCTGCAGAGGAGGACGGATTAGATGTTTCAGTTCTTATCTCTTCTTATGTCTGTCTTATTGATTAGTACTGGTAATGATGAAGCTCACCTGACAGAACCCTCCAGGCCACTGCAGAGTGAACAGGAGGCATTTCCAGGAACAGAAATGCGTTTTGTTGCGCATCTCTGAGTCTTGGCGGCCATATTTGTAGTCCTCCCAGTGTCCCTCCTGTGTGTTGCTGCAGCCGGGCAGCTGCAGCAGGAACAGACTGACCAGCAGGGGCAGCACCGAGCAGCAGCACATCTCCTCTGTGTCAATGAGCCGCAGTGCACTGATCAAACACCAAACAGGGATCAATTCATCAATAAAGTATCAACCAGAGACACATTTACACAAGTACTGCAGCTGAAGAAGTATATTTTCATTATCAAGGTTACAAATAAAAAAACTAATAATTAAAGCGAATATTTTCTCTGACACTTGATTAAAAACAACACACCGTCAGATTAATTCAACCGTCTGTCTCTGCTGTGATTCACTGCCTGACTTTTGTCCAAGTTGGAGGAAAGATTGAAAACTCACCAGAGAGCTGCTGCTGCTGCACTGAGCTGCTGTCGAAGCTTCACGCTGCCACAGTTCAGAGAAAAAGGAACTGAATCTCTGACTGAGATTTCGTGGTTTACACAGAATACGTGTTCAGATCTTTAGGGGAAGCAAACACCTGACAGGTGTCAGAGGGGATATTTCTGACAAACTGAAACTTCAAATGCATCACATGAAACCAATGAATTGATCCCACTAACAAGTGTGTGTATATAATATATATATATATTTAAAAAAAAAAAAAAAAAA
>LKNJ01001647.1:16533-27258 GCA_002120245.1 Maccullochella peelii
ATATATAATATGTATATATATGCTCCAACACATCCCTTCTCCTTTATGTACATACTAAACTGTGATACTCCAAAAAACCAGATTATAACTGATGCAGACTAATGTGCATTTTAAACTAATGATTAAAGCTCTTCAGACAGCTTGTAGCTCGGCCCGGCTCCACACAGCAGTCAGTCCACTAAAAACACAACAGGGACACATAAAAACAGAATGTACATGAGGTATAACGTAGCTCTAACCACTCATACATCCCAGTTTAACAGCTGCGTGCTGCTGAGCGCAGACAGTTTGGCCTCTACAGCAGATCGTAGTTTGGCAGAGACTCAGAAACTGACACTGTACACACGTGTGTGTGTGTGTGAGATGTGTGTGTGTGTGTGCGCATGTCCTTGTCAGGGTGAAGCGAAGCAGCACAGCTCGACACACCGCCACAGACATGAATCACCTACTGGTAACTACAGCTGTTATTTTCCTCTTTTCTCGCTCGGTTTGTTTCTCTGCAGCTTCTGGAACAAGTCCAGGTAGAACAGGTAAAGTCGGGTAGAGAACAGAGAGAGCGGTCAGTATATTTGTGCAGGAGGAAAGTGAGGCGAGGCGATTGGGCCTGACCTTTGGACTGTGTAGGACAGAAGTGTAAAACCTTCACCGTGTCTGACTCTCAGAAGCCGAGTTTTCTTCTCATGTCTGCCCGCTGGGCCTCAGTGTGGAGTTCATGGTGTTGTATACGAGGTCAAGATATGATCTATATATAGACTGACTGACTGCAGGATCAGGTCATGTGACCTGCTGCAGGGTCAAACCTTACATACCTGCAGCACACACACACACACACAGCAACGTGTTGAACCTGCAGCACAGAAACTATTGATCATCAGCGATGGAAAGTAACAATTACTGAAGTAGAGTTTTCCGGTACTTCAGATTCATATTTTACATCCAAATTATATGATTAGTTAAAAAAGCATGTTGCATTTTACAGATTAAATTACCCAACAACATGCAACATTAAACCTGTTATTCTGATTATTAATCACAATCCAATAATATATAATCATATAGCACTCGGAAAGAGACGGAGTACTTTAACTACATTTAGTTGATGACAATTCTTTACATTTACTTAAGTAATGAATGCAGGACTTTTACTTGTAATGAAGTATTATACTTCTTCTCCCGCTGTTGATCATCTGGCTTTCTGACTTAACCTAAGGTCCACTTACTTGCTTTTTGTCTGGAGCTTTCCGCTGCGTCGCATGGTCTTCATCAGCAGCATCACTGGACTGTAGGTGTCTATATTGTCTTAAAAAAATGAACAATTTAAATGAATTTAAATAAATACTAATTTACTAAATATAAATAATGGAATAAATATATAACATTATAAATGATATAATAAATATAGAGGTATATTTACTGACATCACATTTATATGATTATCGTGTCTTTCACATGAGCTAAAAACACTTTTTATCCAAAGTACAAACAAGTTCTTTTCACGTAAACTGCCGCCTTCAGACTGCAGACTCATGGGAGAACAAAATAATATTGGATAATATTCTGATTAGTAGGTTAACAAATATCCAGAGTCCAGACAGAAAGGCTCAGTATCATGATGAAAGACGTGAAGAAAGTGCTTCATTTACATCTTCCCAAGGAAACATGGAAATATGTGGACATTCAGTATGAGCTGTTTTCATAACGGCCATTTCTCTGTCTCAAAACTCACATTCAGGTATCTGTTTAGAGATTATGCATGTGTGAACAACATGTCCCGGCTGCTGGAACAGACAAACCGCAGTTCATGTTATTTACATGAAGGAGATGATCCGTCATTGGTCGACCACCGAACTGCAAACAGACTCCACTGAGGAAATCCCAGCAGGCTGTTTGGCACAGACAGTTCACCCTTATAACACACACAGAGAGAGAAGGGAGTGGGCGCTCTCCCATCTCTGCCTCCTGATTGGTTGAAGTGTCAGGTTCAGAGGCTGTGATTGGCTGTCAGTTGTGTCAGCCGTGCCTGCAGCTGCCCGGCGTGACCTTGGTAGGAAGTTAAAAAGTCATGCAGCTTTCTTAAAGCAGCAGACGGCTGCTGCATGTTGAAGCGTCACGGTCAGAGGAGGAAGTGACAGCTGAAGTGTTTCATTCCAAAATAAAATATAAAGACGCTGTGTCCAGCAGCCGGAGGTCTGTTTGTACAAACCATCAGAGTCTGAAGTGAGAAACTGTCAAAGCAGCTCGACATAAAGGAACTTTCACATCCTCAAACAAAGCAGAGAGCAAACACACGTTGAACCAGTCAGCTGTCACACAGAGTTCAGAGGTCATCCAGAGCCAAACAGAAACCACCATCAGGTCAACATGTTAACGTGTCCGACACTTTGGTTTATGACCAAAAACCTGTAGAACTACAGACATTCCCATCAGCCTCAGCTGCACTCTGTGCTTACTGCTAACTAGCTAATGTTAGCATTAGCATCCATACGCCACTACTGCTAAACATCATCACTGTGAGCATGTTGATGTTAGCATTTAGCTCAACAGAGAGGTGTTCAGTTTCCCAGGAAACACAGTAAGTTCCCCTTTCTCATTTAACTGGTGGTATCACAGGCTGCACAGGAGGGTTTTACTGAAGCATCACACGTTCAAGACTTAAAAAAAATGTCTAAATTCATTACAAAACACCTTTTGGTCACGTGAAATGGTAAACTCGAAAACGAAGGTTTTATGGAAGTCTCTATTTTAATTTGTTATTATGTTATTGGGTGTAAAACCTCCTGAAACAACAAAAACAGAAGTGATGAATATTTTCTTCTAATATTCAGAATATTGACTCACAAAGAGGTGGAACAAATTAAAAGCCTGGAAAAAATTACGTACAATTTGAGGTAATTTTGAAGGTTTTTTAAACGAGCTGTGCGAGGAAAATGTAAATCATGGAGACAAAGTGGTAAAGGAAGTATTCAGATCTTTTACTTAAGTAAAAGTAGTAAAACAACAATGTGAAAATACTCTGTTACAAGTAAAAGTCCTACATACAAAAGCAAACAAATGAATATTTAAGATTGAAATGTTTTATGTCACATACACAAGTAATATTTGTAGTGAAAATATGAATTTTTACGCTTCTGTAAGAGAAATAAAGTCCCTGCTATTTGAGAATTTTACAGCCACATGTACGATAAAACACATTTCTCAACTCAGTAAAACATGACAGATAACTCATTTTATGCCAAAAAAAACATCAGCACTGTGCAACAGAAACACAGTATTCACTGGAAAAGACTTACAAAGATTAAGATGAGATAGTTGCTGCTCGATTCCAGGGTGGCTACAGAGGAGGGGGGGGGGACAGGAGGAGGAGGAGGAACAGGAACAGGAGGAGGTGGTGGTATCTGAGTAGGTTGCCTGGAGAATCAGTTGAGGTTCTGTTGACAGTACAGAAGACATGTAAAGCGTGCAGGAAGTGGTAGAGATGGAAGTAGGGAAATAACTTTCATTATCCTGCAATTATCCAGCTGCAGCTGCATAATTTCCACGAGGAAGTCATATGGAAACGTTCCAGCTCCAGTCTGTCAGATGTCAGCAGAGAGAGGCTCAGAGACTGAAGACCACGCTCCTCTGTCCTGCAGCTGCACTTCATTCACACGTTTCTAAATTGCGCTCCCCATTTCTTTGTGTTTGCAGAAAGTTCCAGTCCTGGCCGGCCGTTCCTTCAGCAGCTCTGCCAGACTGCTGAGGAACAAGGTCCCCGAGGCCCAGAAGGTCTTCCAGGTAACATAACAGTAGAGACTAGAAGAAGAAGGAAGTCGTCAAAACAATGTTGAATTCCACATCATCAGTCAAGCCAAGCTCATATCAGCATCCAAACAGAGCCAACACGTCTCAGCTTGTCCACATCCCACAGCTCTAGCTCTGGCGGGTGTTTGTGGACTTTGGCGGTCATTATTATTACCTCAATATGCCCAGAAACAGCTCGAGGCCAGAACAAATGATATTATGCTCATCCAAGTTCCACTGAAAACACGTCTGTGACACAGAGCCTTCACTGGAAAATCAGTTGCAGCAGTAAACTTGTTGACAGAGATTAACAATGGGCCTTATTATGTGTGTGCGTGTTCCCGATTAGCTAGCTGCTAGTGTTTATACTCATCCATTTCCAAAGGTGGAAGTATTCAGATCCTTTACTGAAGCAAAAGTACTGCAAAAATACTTTTATATCCGACACCATGAGATGATTCTTCCTCATCATTCATGCAAAAGCAGGATTTTACTGTTGGAGCTGGTTGAGGTGGAGCTCAATGATTCTTTTCATTCTGGATTCATCTGCTGATTCTTTTCTCCATTAATCAATTGATTGATTGATTGATTGATCACAATGAGCCAGAGCACAAAGTGACACCTTCACAACCAACAGTCCAAACCTCAACCACCACCGTATACCTGCAGAAATCCACCACTGCACCTCTGCTTAGCACACTGCTAGCACATGCTAACACTGTTTTTACCCATGTGGTTTCCACGGTTACAGGAGGACAACGGGTTGCCAGTCCACATCAAGGGGGGAACCGGTGACGTCCTGCTCTACCGAGCAACCATGACGCTAACTATAGCAGGTAACATGAACGGACCCTTCAGGAATAAACTCACCGGTTTTTGCCTGAAAAGTTGCAAACAGTAAAAATGTCGTCAGATTCCTAAATACTTTACAAGCTGTCAGACGTGGGAGCTGAAGGTCTCTGGGCTGGCTCACCAGATGAAGGGTTTCTGACAGTAAATAACATGAAGCTCTTCATCGGAACATTCAGCCGAGTTTACTGTGAACTACATCATGCTGTAGCCCTTCGGCTCCCTCCCTCATATTCACAAGAACTCTAGACACACAGTTAAAGTAAGGACGAAGCTGAAAAACACAACATATACACAACTTATTTGCCAGACGACCCAACGTTTTTTTTACGTACGTACGGGTCGACACCCCCACAGTGCAAACACAGCGTTCTGGCAGGAAGGAATGAGTCACAGTGCTAATGTTGGTCTAAAAGGTCAGGATGCTTTAAATTAAGTGCTCGTCGGATCTCTTTTTTAACGAGCACGCCCACTACTCTGTGATTGGCCGAGTATGTCTGCAGGATCTGGGCTTCTTTTGCCTTCAGGCAGCAGTCGTGTTTCCATTGAATTTTCAAGTGAATTATTGCAAAAAGGAAATGTGAATTAGGCGCGTTTCCATCAGCTGGTTTGGAGCAAATAAACTCTGCTCGTTGCAGAGCGTAGTTTGGTCAGAAGGTGGCGGTGTAGGCTACGCTTTACACATGGCTGTAATCCACCAGTACACAGAGTAGAAGAAGAAGAGGAAGTGGCCTCGGCCATCTGACCCGTCTACCAGACAAAAATGGAGCGAGGTGCTCAGGACTTTGTTTCTATTGGACAAGTTTGAATTGTCAGCTGGCGTCGGCCATGTTTCATGCTGTCCGGAGATGAAACAGCCGATCAGTCATGCGAGTTAAATGTTCGCTATGTCAGAACTTATTCAGCAAAAAACCCCGCTGTTTTTCCACAAAGGAAAAAACCACCTCAAGTGAGTGGAAAAAGTTTTATCAAATTTTGCCGCCTCCATACAGCTTTTCTAATGCAATACTTCAAAATAAGTTTATAGAAACACGGCTGTTGTTGGACAACGCGTCCTATGAACTAGTTAGTTTTCAGTGTACTCTGGCCTTAAACTAGATCTTGAATACTCCACTGAAGTCATTTTTATTCTTTTAACGTCAAATTAAGCTAAAACTTGGTTGGTGGTTTCATTACAAATGTGTAGCACTGTTACAAAAAGTAGGGTCACTTTTCATAGAAATACATACAAAGTACACATTGCCCAACAACTAAAGAGATACAAAAGAAGAAAATAGATAAATAAAAATACTGATTGAGAAGTGAGAGTCCTCTAACAGATGTGTGTTCTTCTCTGCAGGAACCTGCTACTCTCTGTACTGGCTGCTCGTCGCCTCGATGCCTCAGAGGAAAGCATAACCCCGGGCTCGGTCTATCGCGTGGAGAACGACGCTCAGCTCCATTTGATTTTATCACTAGCCGTCCTACTTTCACCATGGCAACAATATCAATATGTATAAAGTGTAAAACAAGTATCCTTCAACGCCTGCAGAGTTTTCATTTGTGTCTCTGGTTTCTGACTGCAGAACAGGAATGAAGTTAATTATCTTGTTGTTCTCAGTCACTCGGATAAGAAGATGGTTTGTCCAGTGAACAGATGGAGGAGGAATGGAAAGAGTTACAACATGTCAAGTAAAAGGGAAATTACTTGTAAAGATGTGTTTAGATTAAAGTAAAAAGAAGGTCAGTTCAAATGTACTCTGAGTAAACGTCTCTGCGTTATTAAACTGTTTGACGATGATACACGATAGAACTATTAAACTAAAGAAAGAAGAGCCCTGATGTCCAAGCCAACAATAAATTCCTTCTATAGATGGACACTAGACTGTGTGTACAACTGATTATTAATTATAAATATGCAACCACGTTGCTCAGTGCAGCCTCACTACAATTAACCAGAAAAGAGGACAAAACTCATACAAGTAAACAAAACTGAGGGACAATAAATAAGAACAACTATGGACACCGCAGCGGAGGCAACATTATGAGACTGCATAAAATAAATAACCTGCACTATGAAGCAACATTATTCAACTATTTGACCTTAAAATAACGGCTTCAAAATCATTGTGATGGCACACTGACTTGTAACAGGGAGAATGGCGCCTTTTTCATTCCCACTCTGCGCCCTGAACGCCTGTTCTTGCTCTATGTAACTCGGGTTGAGCGGGAAAGAAGTTAGTAACGCTTTATGGCACTACGTCACACACGGGTCCAGCTCGGTATTCTCCGTACGGACATCATGGCAGAGGCCAAGAGACCGAAGAGGACGCTGACGGAGGAAGCTAAAGAGAGAGTGGCCAAGCATTAGTTTTGACGTTGGGCCTTCAGAGAGCAGGAACGAGAACAAACCCCACGATGACAGCTACCGACAGATGAAGCTCAGAGAGAAATCAAAACTGTTTCCTATTAAAATTAAATATAATTAAAAGTGAGATTTGAGTTTGGCTTTGTTCCTCATCTTCTCCAGCTGTTGCCGCCAGAGGAAGAGAAAATATTTAGCAATGGCTCCACCTAGTGGTCCCAAAAAGCAAACACACCAATACAACACTTAAAAATAAATCCACTTTATATTCACACACATATGTGGACACACCTGTCAGCTTACCATGCTCTCTTAGACAACAGCGTGTCAACACTTTGTGTTCGTCTATTTCCTGTTTCAACATGACGAAGCAGCACCACGAAGAAATGGTTTTCCCAGTTTGGTGTGGAAGAACTTCATTTCTTCTGGGCATTTGGGAGGTATTCTATTTTTAGAGGCTGGCAGCATCAAGAAGGCAGCATTTAGACCTGACACGCCATGTATGGGTTTTAAATTTACAGAAAATATAACTGAATTATTAAATCTAAAAATCCACAATAAGACAAAGAATGAGAAACCTTCATTTTTGGTGTCTGGTTGAAATTTTCTGTGGGTGAAACTCACAAACTGCGTCCTGTCATGAAACACTCACAGAACTTCGTTCAGTTTCTAATCATGAGAAGGAAACTCACACTGATACAGGATATGAGCTTAAAGTTATTTATTTAAGAATTGTTTTAATAGTAAGTGCATAGAATTGGGAACTAAAAAGCACAATTACAATCCTGACAGACGCCTCATTGTAGGTGGACATTTAACTATACATCACACTCACAAACTAAAAACCTTGTTTTAAATTTTGAGTGCCGCCTCTGATGGTTTGCTACATCACCTTCTAGCAGTGTGGCTCGAGGCTTGGCGATGTCCGAAATATCTCATGCTTGATTGGATGGTTTGTTCCCCAGAGGATGAATCCTACCGACTTTGGTGATCCTCTGACTTTTTCTCTAGCGCCACCATGAGGTTAACAGATTGCCATTATATTTGCCTGTCCATTTAATTTGCTTCATTTTCTTCATCTTCATTCCCGGGTTCTCGTCACAGTTTAACTCAAACTAAGCTTTATACTTTTGTTTGATGGAGAATGTTTCTTGGCTTTCTAGTCGCTGTATGTTCAGTGGTGAGGTTTCTCCTTAACCTTGCAGAATTGAATCCTGGGTCTCTGCGATGGTAGGCGACTCTTTTGGCCCTGCCCCACCTCATTGATTACTTTCCCTTATCTGAACACCTTATCCATTTTCATTTACAGCCGTGAAGATGCTCTTTCCTGGGATCTGATGGTGCTCGGTGTCACCTCGTACCATCGTATTCTAATTTAAAGATATCTTCATATCGTAAACATCATTTCCAGGTTTTAGAAAGAGAACAACACAAACAGGAAAATCCTTTAAATCTTAGCACGTCGTGTGTCTTCATCTCAGGAAGCGAATACTCATCTTGTGATCGATGTTCACTTTCTCCAGTGACTGAAAACAAAATGAAAATTATCATTTTAATTTGAAGTTACGTTACATTCTTCTCCTGCCATACATGCAGACATTTGGGTGTGTTTTTAATATATAATATAATCTTTTTTTCATTTTAAATTAATTGTGTTTAATGTGTACATTTGATAATATTTTAGTACTTTAGTATTTGGAAAGCGGTTTGTTTGTGTCGATGTTCGCATTGTCCATGTTCACCAAACACATATTCACTTACAAAAGAATCTTTATCCTAAACAATTATGAGAAAATTGCTTATTTTTATTTTGTAAAACTTTAAAAAGTATTAACCTGAATTCATTTCGTTTATGTGAGTTCTTGTTTTATTACAGCACAAGAGTTTATTTCACTGTTTAAAGTCAAATGTTCTTTGCGTTTTCATTCTCAAAACACTACTTTTACTCCACTAAATACTAAAAGAAATGATAAAGTTAAAAAACAGACATTTGCGTCGGTACCACTGTTTTTTGTTCCAATTATTTTCCCGTCTATTTGGACCCTCTCACCTTCCTGAACTCGTCAAAGGAGATGGCGTCGTCTTGGTCCAGGTCGGCCTCCTGGATCGCTCGCTCAGCGATGCACTGCAGCTGCTCCTCCGTCACCTGCATCCCCAGCATCTCCCGCAGCACCTGTCAGTCATAGTTATCAATCGATCAGCAATCACGTCGGAAACGACGAAGTAGTTCAAATCTCTCCAACGGGCATTTTTCTGTAGAACTTCATTTCCTCATCTACAAAACTTACCTGTGGTGTTCCTCAAGGTTCGATTCTTTCTGTATTTATTTGCTCCCTCGTAGTCACATAATTAGTAGACATAATATATCGTTTAATTTCTATCTAGATGTTAGACAATCATTCCCATTGATACTAGTAGTTTGGTTGCCCTGAGAGATTGCTTTAGTGTTGGATGTCTTGTAACTTTCTGCAGCTCAACAAGGAAAAGACTGAAATAATTATATTGAATGCCTTCGACGAGACTCTCCAAAAGTGTGTGTGGAGTCATTTGTAAAATATTGATCATACAAATGGACAGTAAAGAAGTCAAATGTGCTGCAGGAGTAGTTTCTATGGCTGTTGTAATTGTAATCCATTGTAACTTTTGTGAATCCAAACTGACAATGCGAGTAAGTTGTACCTTCTGGGTAGTGAAGTAAACATAAGTTCTATCACATAAATGTGGCTGAAAGCAGTCAGTCTGAAACTGACTTCAGAATGTGAGCAATAACATTTGAAGATTGTTTCTAATGTGCAGAGACACAGTGATGAGTTAAACAGTTACAGACCTGAAGAAGCTCCGCTCTGGAAATCTTTCCATCTCTGTCCTGATCATACAGCTGAAAAGCAACTGAACACACAGACAGTTTTTTTATCTGTTTTTTTTAGTTTTTTTTTTTTTAGAGGAGCTGAGGTCACAAACTACAGATGAAAAGCTGAAGCAGAACAAACCAAAGTGGACTGACATTTGAGTTTCCTGGTCCTGCTGTTGACCGGCTCCTGCTGCGCTCCATCTCTGGTTCGGTTTGTTTCTGTGGGACGGAAATGGGCCAGAATCCGAACGAAGGAGGCAAAGTCCACCGTTTCCTGTCTGGAGAGAGAGCAATGGGAAGTGTTTCCTGTTTCCTGTTCAAAGTGATTAACACACACAGCATTGACTATAAACTGCCCTGAAATACCGCTGCTGTAAAGTCCAAACCCTCATAACTCCAGTTATGAAGGATTGACTGTTTCTCTGTGTTCACAAAAGTACCAACTTTCCCCATCTTCAATGCAACACAGTCAGTGTTTATGTAAATTAGCTGGGTTGAAAAACAGCATTAATAATCTAATCTGCTGTAGGCTGCTGTACCCTGGAGAGAAAAAGGCACTGATGATTCTGTCTCCGATGGGGTTCATGGCCAACTCCCGGACTGCTTCGAAATCCTGAGGACTGAGAGAGACAGGCACGCTAATGTCACATAGCCACATCTGACATTAAACATCACAGTACAATTCAGCAGCATCACAAACTATTCTAAAGTTGAATCAACACCTCTGTAAAAGACTGCAGGAGGGTGGTGGGAGTGAGGGGCGCGTATCTATGTTCCCAGGGTCCCAAGTTCCCCAGTTCAATATAGTATAAAGGCATAGCATGGAGGTATAGTATAAAGGCATAGCATAAAGGCATAGCATGGAGGCATAGTATAAAGGCATAGCATGGAGGCATAGCAT